>JAEIFU010000696.1:0-105427 GCA_018904235.1 Lordiphosa stackelbergi | reverse complement strand
ATCGTGACCTTTAATTGTAATTTTCCAATAATTTGCCCCAATAGGCAATTGGTGCTCCTTGGACAAGACTAGGGAAAGGGCAGAATCGACTGTTTTGGCTATGGAATTCGATGTTACGAACTTATAATCCAACGGCATAGATTAGAAGATGTTGTCCACGACTTGCGGCGACAAAGAAGTCCCTAGTCTAACTATTGAAAAGTTCTGCAGCTAATCCGTACGACATACGGAATCGCCGTCGTTCACAATTGAATCATCTTGTGCTGGACCAAGTTCCTCTCATATGAGGTTAAGGTTCTTGAATAGAGAATCAGCACTTAATTGTTTATATGCATGGCATAGGCACACATTTCTTGTGCCGACAAGCTGGTCAAAAACGACATTAGTGGAGCTAACTGCCTATTTGCCTATTTGAATTGCGATGGATACTTCATACCGCCTTTTCCTCTGGCGCGCTTAGGGCCCCGCGGGTACGCTGTCCTTTAACGAAGCCCAAGGCGCGTTGATTTATTAGCAAAAAAAACAATATAAAAAAAACATTAAATAATAAATACTTTACTTTTCCAGATAATTTTTGTTAATATCAAATGGCTTTCATGGATGAGCTAGGGCCACCTTCTCCTCCTTTGAAAAAGTTGTTCCGTCTTTTAATGTTCTTGTATAGTTGTCCTACTTATTATAAACCCGCACCACAAAACTTGTATGTATATGTGTGTCCACCGCCATAAGTACGAAAAATATGTTTTTCATATATTTCACACCTACGAAATCATCTCTCATAAAAAAAAAAAAATTTTAAAATTAAATCTGCAATCTTCAAAGATTTTTTGACACAAATTTTTGATCAAAATTTAAAATTTTAGTAGAAAATTAAAAAAAAACACTGCAATGTAAATGGCTTAAGTATACTTTAAAATACTTATTGTTATAAATTTGAACTGCATTTAAATGCGCCAGAACACAGGGGAAGCTATAGACGCACTGTTCAAAATGTTGTTGCTTTATCGAATTACAAAATTTCATAATTTCGTCAATGTGAGACCCATTTTGGACTTAAAATATTTCATTAAATGCTTTGATCAAAACTAAAATATTTTATTTATGCATACATATAATATTTTAAATTTTTACAACTGGGCGGAGTATGCAAGGGGGTTGGCTTGGCCATTAAAAATAACATTTATATTTTCTTAATATAGGTTTTAATTGTTAGCAGGTTAGAACTTAAAATAAAAGCGTTATTATGCAACATCTCTGCAACTTGCTCTACTGGGGACCATTTAGTAGCTTGGGTTGGACATGAAAAATGGCTATTGTAGCAATAGTTTTATTCTACTTTGTTTTCTTAATAATAGCTTTAACTTTTGTGAAGTAAAAGCTTCTGAGCAGACCCGAAGCTTTTTTTAAAAGTTCAAGCAAATTATAATAAAATCAAACTTTAAAAAAATGTTGAATTTAATAAACTTAATATATTTTTTTCTAATTTACAAATTTGTATTCTAAATGCATCCTTAAAAACAGGGAAACAAATTAAGTCTCTAGGTTTAAAGACACGCATTTAACTTTGCCCTTTTAGGCACATTTTTTTCAAAATAAAAAATGGTCCAACTTTGCAAAGTTCTCACATCTAATAAAAAATTTTAAAGTTATTTGATTTACGTTATTAAATAGTTTGATCAATTCCTAATTAAAGAGTATCAATAGATTTGTCAAATTCAATCACCCGAAATTTGATTGAGCCACTGTGCGTCGCCGGTTTTTAATCGTCGAAATTTTGCGATTTGCGAATTTCGAAGCCACAACATTTGCAATTTAGAACCATTTTACCACCATCCTGAAGCGAAATTGGAAACGCTTTTACCACCTCAATCAAGTAATTGCATTTGGATGAAATTGTATACCTTATCATTACATTTTTTCAAAATCCGGTCATCGTTTTAGTTCCGTTTGTTCTGCTTTTGACTGCACCAATTTGCTGGTGAAGGAAAACAGACCACGGGAAACTGTGGAAAACAGAGCACCTCGAAGGCACCTGCAACGATGCTCTAAACATTACAAATACAAACTACAAACACAAATACCACCAGAATGCCAGCAGCAGCGCCAACTGAAAACAAAATACAAACAATTAGCAAAATAACAAAATATATTTCAGAGCGACAGACATTGGCAGCCGCCGCCGTCTGCCGCATTTTGTAGCTTTCGCTGTGAGAACGAGAACAACACACGGCCCAAAAGCAGCGACGTCGACGCATCGTCGATGTGGTTGAAAAGATTTTCCTATTCGAACAAAAAAGAAAAAAAAAATATTCACATAAATTTTTCGGTTTCGGTTTTTGCTTTAGTTGAGAGAAAATCGTCGCTTAGTTAACGTCGCCCAAGAACTGGCACCTGACAAAAAAAGAAACCAAAAAACAATCCATCCCAATTAATTAACAGAAAAGTGTGTATAACTTCTGGCTAAGCAAATTCAGTTTGCCATTTAAAATAAAAAAGGAAAATTGCAATACAACAATAATTAATTTGTGAATATCAAAACTCTCTCTCTCTCTCCATCTCTTTTCTAGCCCCCCGATTCGAGTGTTTTGTGTTGAAAAATTGTTGTATATAAATTTTTGTGTGTGGTAAAATTGTGAAGGTTAAGGAGGAACTCCTTACGAAACCAAATTTCAAATTTTGAAACAAAATTTGGCCAAATATTACGAACAACATTTTCTGGATACCGAAAAACTACGAGCAAATCTTTGAAGAAATAAATACAACAAATTTTTAGAAACTTTTCAAGGTGAGTTTATTTTTAGATATTCGAAATGGCTGCTGAGCGGATTTGTTTCCGAATTTTTTTGCTGCTTGGCAGATACAATGTCTGGCAGATACATACGACAAGTTGCGAAAGTTTGGGGGCGCCATCATAAGCGTCGTCCAACAGGACCAATTCTATAATATTTAATGAAGCTCTAGGTCGCCGACAATATGAAATGTATCTTTCACTTGGCAAACTGTACTCTATGCCAATTTGTTGTTGTTTGACTTGGCAATTGCGCTTTTCATTTCTGCTTGATCTATTTTCAGCCCGCATCAGTCAGTCAGTCACAGTTCGAGTTCTCTTTCTCTTGGGTGTGTGTGTGTGTGTGTGTGCCTCTCTCATCTGAAATACGTAATTTTCCAAATTCAAATTCCATTTTGCCAAACACAACCACCTATGATGTAATAAAAGTCTTAATCTTCCCCAGCAATCATCTTCATAACTTTGGTCCCAATTCTTCCAAGTTGAATGAACTTTGTCATTAATCATTTACCTTTCCTTATGTGTAGTTTGTCATTTATAGCTTACGCACTCATCGATCATCTAATCAAAAGTATTCCCAATTGTATGAAAATATTGTACTTCCTCAGCGATAACCCAAAAGTGGGCTACTGAATCAGAGGCTTTTGTTTGGCTTGCTTATGAGCATTTTTATCAGTTCTCTATAAATTAATAACAAGACTGATAGGCCAAACTGACGTCAGAGTGCAAAATAGAGTCATAAACTTAACCACACCAAACAGTAGATTCCCTGTTTGCATCTTTCTCACATGTCTACGCTCTGTGCGTGACAATATTTCATGGCTGGCCATAAAACCAGAAAAAAGACAGCAAAAAATTGTAACATGCTCTAAAAATTGCATACCACTTTTGTGTATATTTTAATTAGTTTGTAAGTAGAATGCGAATAAATGCAGCGGAAGATATGAAGATGGAGCGACAAGCCGCTGTTTGCATACACTGCACAATTGGCCTGAGTTGAATATCATTGAATTGAAATTGTATAACCATATTTAAAGTTTCTTCAACTGAAAGATACCTGCGTCTTTTCTTATTTCAATACAAAAACTGTTAGAAACATGAATAGAAATTTCTAATATAGAATTTAATCGTTATCATGCAAACTCTAAATATTCTTACATATACATAGATAGAGACAATTATACTCAATTCCCAAGCAAATGATTGGCTTTTTCGTTACAATAACTGGCTATCTCTTGGAAATAGAAAATTATCGAAGAAAATAAGGTTTGCATAATTTGAAGGGTGATTTTTTTGGTGTACATACAGGGATTGCATCAGTTGGAACACTGTTTTAGGAGCAATTGTTATTTTATTTTAAGAAAGCGATTGAAATGGTGGCAGACCGTTTTATCCCAGATCAGTCGATAACTAACAATAACTTTTTATACCCTGTACCCATTAAAAATGGGTAAAAGGGGATAATGAAGTTGTGCAAATGTATGTAACAGGGAGAAGGAAACATCTCCGACCCTATAAAGTATATATATTCTTGATCAGCATCAACAGCCGAGTCGATTTAGGCATGTCCGTCTGTCCGTCCGTCTGTCCGTCTGTCTGTATGAACGCGTCGATCTCAGAGATGGTAAAAGATAGAGGTTTGACATGTATGGGACAAATGCTTCTTTTATCTGTACGCTGACAAGTTTGTTTCAAATTTTGGCCCGCCCCCTCCCGCCCCGCAATTTGGAAAAAACGTTATATCTCCCACAGTTTTGAAGATAGACAATTCGGACTTTCTAGAGATAGTTAGTAATTAGCAAAATGAATCGATTTGCCGAAAAATGATAAAAATCGGATGAACGGTTCAGAAGTTATGAGCAAAAATGCGAACCAAGCCCCCCGCTAACATCCCACCCACCCCAAAAAATGTTGCATACTTTTCGGCTGGTCACCCTAAGGAACGCAGGAGCACTGTTAAACATGTTTTTTCATGAGTAACGGGTTTATCGAAGTCGGTTAGAGCCGACTTTAACTTACGCTCGTTGTCAATTGTACAGGGTATATTGAAGTCGGGCTACTCGACTGCAACGGACTTACTTGTTTATTATACTTTTCTCGATTCTTTTTGGGTTACTCCCTGCATTCACATTATTTTTTCTTCCATTTTTCTGTCCTTCTCCTATATTTCTAGCTTCTTCTTTCTTTTTCATTCTTTCTCCTTTATTTTCCTGCCGCCCTCCTTTCTTTCTCCTTCCGTCGTTCGTCCTTCGTTCTTTCCTTTTTTCCTTCCTCCTTCCTTCCTCCTTCCTCTTCTCCTCCTTCCTTCCTTCCTTCCTTCTTCCTCCTTCCTCCCTCCTTCCTTCCTCCTCCTCCTCCCTTCCTCCTATCCTTCCTCCTTCCTTCCTCCTTCCTCCTCCTCCTTCCCCCTCCCCTTCCTTCCTCCTTCCTTCCCCCTTCCTCCTCCTCCTTCCTTCCTCCTTCCTCCCTCCTTCCTTCCTTCCTCCTTCCTTCCTCCTTCCTTCCTCCTCTCCTTCCTCCTCCTTCCTCTTCCTCCTTCCTTCCTTCCTTCCTTCCTCCTTCCTTCCTCCATCCTCCCCTTCCTTCCTCCCTTCCTTTCTCCTTCCTCCTTCCTTCCTTCCTCCCTCCTCCTCCATCCTTCCTAGCTTCCCTTTTTTCCTCCATCCTTCCTTCCATCCTCCATCCTTTCTCCTTCCTTCCTCCTTACTTCCTCCTTCCTTCCTCTTACCTTCTTTCTTCCTACCTACCTCCTTCCTCCTTCGCCCTTCCACCTTCCTTCGTTCCTCCTTCATACCAACTACCTTTCTAACTGCTTTCTTCCATTTTTCTTCATCCTTCATTTTCTCTACCGTCCTTCCTCTTTACTTCCTACCCCCGAACTTCTAGCATTCTCCCTCTTTCTATCTTTCTTCATTTTCTTTCTCCTTTCCTCCTCCTTCCTTTGTACCTTTCATCCTCCTTCTTTCCTTTTTATCGCCTTCTTTCTTCTTCAAGTCGGGTGGATTAGCTCTATATCTGCACTATATCTTTAGTTTATTTCTCCAAACGGCAGTGAACCGTTTTCCCAATGAATTTTATTCGTTTCTTTTTCTTTTTTTCGATATTTATTTCACAACGCAGTGGCGTAGATGGATTTTTGCCATGGGGTGAATTAAGTCGAATTGTAAAAACAAAGTTTATTTTGTGTTATTTATTGATATCTTATTTATTTACTTATTTCTTTTATAAAAATAACGTCAAGTTTATTAGATTTATCTTATATTATCTACGAATTTGGGGGGAGATCACCTTAACCTCCCCCCTCTATATACGCCACTCAACGGCCTGACGGGCTCGTCCGTTGCCAATGCCTATTTATGAACTAAAATAATAAAGCAGTTTATGATTGTCCTTAAATTCTGTCAATTCTGAGAAGAATTAGCCCAAATCACACTTTTATGCTTCTATTTGTATTGCCAACATATATTGCTCCTACCTTTTTGGAAAACTGAGAAAATGCGTGGTCTAATAAGCCACTAAATTAGATCTTTTATACTTTATAACAGCAGTTTTAATGATTTCTCCGTCCTAATGCATAGCTCAAAAGTTGGTTGTTTCTCTTTCATTCTTAAGCAAAACGAGATAAAACTACATAATCGTTGGAATTACATATTCAACTTGGTGCATATTCTGTTCTTAAAGCAAGTGATAAAGGAGGAGAGTGTCAGTTGGCCCTTTGTCACGGACATTTTCATTCAGTTTCTCCTATTTTCTGGGTCAAAGAAGGAAGTAAGCAGATTGGTACTAAGATTCATAATATTCTTAGTTGGCCTTGATATGATCATTCAAGTTAGGAATCTGTTATATCGAACATATTCCATTTCCTGTGACAGCTTTCATAGGCTGACTTTTGTGTGTTTTCAGCCCTGGGGCTCTATAATTTATAGCGCTTATCTGATTGCGCTGGTATGTATAATGAATTGGATTCATTTACTATACAGTCGTTTTCTATATAAATGAATCTGGGGTTCGAAATGTGATGTGAAAAGATATATGGTAATTATTACTTATATCGCTCTTTGATATCCAATTTCTAGAATTTTGTAGAAGGGACTTAAAAGTTTGTAATAATTCTTATCAAGTATAGAAGCCTTCAGAGTTATGACCAGGAATGCAAGCCACCAGGAAAGAAGAACTGGATCGGTTCATTGGTTAACGCAGTTTTTGAGCCGTTCTTCGGTTCAGTACATGATTTTTTGAGCTCACTGAATCGCGGTTTCGGTTTGGTTTAGTGGTTCACTTATAATTTATTTTTTACTAGTTGACTCGCACGCTTCGCTGCTTACTAAATGAATTTAATGTTGAATTTGTCTGTCATAACATGTTCCGATCTACAGAGTGAAATAAAATAGGCGTTCAAACCCTCATTTTTGGCCCAAATTTGAGATTTTTTGACTAATTTTTAATTTTGATGAACCAATTTATAGAAAAGTAAATTTTTTTTTATAAAATTCGTGCTACATACTCTGGCTATCATTTAAAAAAACCGCATGCAATTTGGTGCACGGTGCGGAGTTAGCCCCTTACACACACATTGTTTTCTACAAATTTATAGGATAGTTTTTATGAAGTCCCGTTGAAATTTCGAAATACTATGAATTCTAAAGTGAATATCTGACTTTTCGCACACCTTCGAAATTGAATAAATATCGTAGTGAATATTGAGAATATCGTCCCGTAGAGCAAATTGGTTAAACACACTCACTTAGCAATTTCTTAGGAAGAAATATATTATGGTCTCATTACAGGTATATTAAGGAAGTCGACGGGAAATTGCTGCAGATGTTCGGGATCACTTGTTTTAAAACGGTTAAAGGATCAATGAGTGAGAACTAAACTTTATTTATCCGAATTTGGAAAAATAACTAAAGTTAGAGAATCGATTCAAATTCACAAGTATCATAGTCTGAAGTAAAGGGTTCTCAGTTCGGTTTATTAAATGGAAAAAGCAGTTCAGTTACGGTTTGGTTTCGCATCCCTATATTTTCATTTTACTTTTGATAGTCCCACCAGAACAAGATTTCCCACATTTGATATGAAATCCAAAATTTTAAGTCCAGCTAGCTGATCTGTGTCAGATTTGACATATTTGTTTCGCTCCATGAAAAAGATGTGCAATCGGATCTTGAATGTTCTATTCAAGTAATGCGGAGTGTTTGTCATCCACAATTTCTCTTATACAGTGACTAAGTTGATCAAGCTGATTACAGACTGTGTAAACCTTATAAAGTTGGCTTACGCTGTTAGTCAAAGTGTATAAATTTAGAGCAAAAGCAAATCATTTCTTAAGAATTTAACCTTCACGAACTGTCATGGTAGATTGCGTTTCCTTCGTGTCTCCCCCTCTTTCCCCCTCGCCCTCTCTCTCTTTGCTGAGGCGAGCATATTTGTGTTTTAATGTATTTTTCATTGCATTTCAGGGTTCGTATGTCATACAGAAAACAACTTGAAGCGAAACAATGCAAAAAACAAGACCATTAAGACAATCATAAAGAAAAGAAAAAGCATTTGGATGTGGGTGAATACAGGGTGTTGCTGTGACCCGATTTGCTCCAATTTGTAAATGGGAGAATGGATATGGGGGCCAGCCCTGACCTTAACTCGTTTCACTTTCCCCGCACCACGCAAAAACTGGAAATCGCGCATTGCACAATACACCAATTTGGCAATTATATAACCGCAAAAAACACTAAAAAGCCAACAACGCCCACAATTGCAAAAATCTTCCATGAAGAAGTGCAGATAAAAATAAAATAAAACAAAAACAAAAACTGAGACGACTTCAGTCCACAAAACGTGACTGGCAAACAATTTTTATTTCATCGCCACCGAAAAACCACAAAAACCCATTCAGATTGAGATTGAGACCGTACAATGGGTTAAGTGGTTGACTGACTGACTGACTGACTAATTGTTAAAGCCCGCATCATATACAGCATGAAAAGCCAACAGCCTGGACCCATAAATCACTGCACTACATTTACGTGCATTTAATTTTATTTTGAGAGATTTAATTTTCCCCAAATATTTTGAATAGATTTTCCTAGAATTAAATGATTTTTGATGTTTTGTGTGTTGGGTTGTTTGGCCTTCCTTTCAAATATTTCAATCTAGTATATTTCGTATCTATTTTGAACGTCAACTATTTCTGAGAGCTGTGCAGACAGCGTCAATGCCAAAGTCACAAATATCAAATTTTCTCAATGAAAATTACTTTTGCTACTTGAAGACAATTTATAACCTTACCCTTGCGGACGATAGCAGAAGTACAGACATACAGTTGCCGCCACAGAAAGAAGGTCATTAAATATATTCTATAGAGAATTAAAAATAAATACAATTTGCACACGGGTTGCCCAAGAGAGCGGGTGAGGGGGGAGAGCAGGAATGTTTAGCGTGGGCGTTTTAATTTTTTCTTTTATTTTTTGTGGCCCTGTCAAACGAAAGTGAAAGACCAACGTCAGCTGCAAATTCCATTTTGAATAATTACCATTAGAAAGGCCCCCGGCGCAGTTGGGTAATACTTGAAAATGCATTTCTGCAGCAGCAGCAGCAGCTCCGATTACCAAATGAGACACAAAAGAACAGCCGCATTTGTCAGACAAACTAATATACATTTGCTATATGTACTTTAGAGCTTTGACAAATTGTGGAAACGCAAGTTTTTAATGAGAAAATATATAGTAAGCACAGTTCGCAGTTTGTCAACTTAATTTGCGGCACTTTGTAAAGTGTCACCGGAACAGGAGCAGAAGCAGGAGGCCTAAGCAACAAGTGAAGCCTCTATTTGTGATTGAGTATTATGGCGCACCATTACCACGCAGAGGCAGAGGCAGAGGCAGCAGCTGCTGACTTAACAATCTGCTTCCTGTCATTGGGTTTGCATAGATTAGACCTCATGCCTCTTGCATACTGGTTAATCGCATTTGGTTTGCAATTTAATTGCATTTGTGCATCAAATGGCAGGAGATAATCTCACTGACTGCATAAACAGGGCTTTAGTTGAGTGAAAGAGTGCGAAAGTTGGTTAATAAAGGGTGTTACAAAAATAAAATAAATGATATTTGGTTCGATTTGATACAAAAATTAATTACTTTCGAAAATTATTTGAGAACCAGATTAAGAAATGAACCAGAACCGGAAACGATATTTGAAATTTTTTGGTGTTTCGGTTTTCGAGTAGCGATATTTTTGGAACCGAAAAGACCGAAAAGAACTTAAATTGTACCGGAACAGTTTCTTCTTCTAAATTTTTTGTATTTGTATGAAAAGAAACCGAACAATGTAAATAGTTCAGTATTTTTACAAAATAGTTTAATGGCATCAGTATATTTTAAGCAGAGATTAAAACCGTAACCAAAACCGTAACCCGTAACCGCTAAAAACACTTTAAAAATTGAAACCGAAACCGTAACCGTAACCGAAAAAAAATGTTCTTATAACCATAACCTTATAACCTTTATTTACAAAACCGGTTATCAGTACCGTAACCTTAACAAATATATGGGTTTATTTCGGTTTTTCCTCTACTACATAGTACAATAAACATTTTACATATTTATGAGTTTATTCACTAAAGTTGGCTGCTTATTTATTATGCGCCGTATGTTGCTAATGGGCTGGAAATTTTGTCGGAGAGGCAATTGTTTGATAATTTCAAGAGCCGCTCCGACAATGTAGTGTGACCAGGCAACAGGCAACAACTTTCGGATGCATTTTGCGAGGGGCTGGAGGTATAAGCGGTGTTCTTTATTTTGGCCTGTGGGAACAGAACTTGACCACTGAGACATACTGCTATAACGACTTCCCAAAACGCATCAGAAGATTCGAATTAGCACATTTAACCAGAGGTAATATACATAGCCACAGCCAGCTCCATAACCGTAGGCGGAAATGTTTGTAAAATAAATTGTTTTTGCGTAATGGAATTGAGTTGCTGATTTCTTTTTAGCAAAGAAACATTAGTGGTATTCCTGAAAGTGATTTGCTTTTGATTTGCTTTCGATTTGATTTCTTGAAACAGCTGATGACAGCTGCTCCATACAAAATGAGCAGTGTGCCCAGAAAATGCAAGGAAATTAAGGTCATACTACAGCTTCGAAGCTGATTTCGATTTGCTTTCGTTTTAGTGTGACAGTTCTCTTAGAGAACTGCTTGACTTGGTCAAAGATGTCCATGGTTACTTTTCTGCACAGCTTTCCTAAAAAGTTCAAAGTTACAAATTCTTCCACAATTTTATTCTGCCCTTCCTTTTTTGGATTTGTCAAATTGTATACGTATGTAAATTGTATGAAAGCAAATCAAAATGAAATCAGGTTCGTTTCACCAACTGCTTGGCTTTTGCTTTCACGAAAGCAAATCAAAAGCAAATCAACATTCAGGAATACCACTATTAACTTTGTGTTTAATTTCAAGACGGGCGTTTTTCAATTCCCTATCACAAGTGCGAATGCCATTGGCAGTTTTGGCTTTGGCGGAGCACTCTGTCTAACTCTGACTCACTTTCTCGTATGCGTACTCATGGTGGAATTAATAAGGTGAACCTAGGCATACATATATTGTGTTAGCAGAACCGCCCACATAAGTAAGTGTTGAGTGTTTGTTTTCAGGAGTAAAATGTATAATGACTCCTCACAGGACTCGCCTGTACAGTCAAACTCTAAATGCTATTATGATATTTAGATGTAATCGCCATATCGATTAAGATTTCATTTCTGAGAATAACCATTTGTTACATGAAGGTACATAGCGAAAAATAGTTAATTCGTTGACCAACTCGATACTTTTGCGAATGAAGTAGTTTCTTTTATTTTAGTTAAAACTTATAATGTTAAACTTTAAAACAGGCGAAAATAATGGTAACAATTCTGTATCAGAAATTTGCACTAAGTACATTTACTGAATAAATGAGCTTCCAAATGGGGCCAGATTTGTCAAAGTAATATTTTATACCAATAACCGTAACCGTAACCGATACCCGAAACAGAATAGACCTAATAACCGTAACCCTAACCGTAACCCATATCTCACAACCACAATATAACCGTAACCGAAAAAAAGCGATCGGCCAAAACAGTAACCGTAACCCAAACCGTTATTCGATTCGGTTTTAATCGCTGATTTTAAGTATAGAGGATTACTTAAATGGTGGTTGAGAAAACTCGGAACCAGAACCGGAACCGAAATACGATTCGGTTTTATTTCCTGATAAAGTTCCACAGTAGTAGGATTCATCGCCCAAACACATGAATACGATCCGAATGCTTGCCGAAGACTTGCCTCATTGCTTGATTGAGAGAACAGTTTGCCTAAGTCATAACAGTAAGAGTAAGAGAGTAAGAGAGAAAGAGACGGCGGAACACATGTTTGTCTCTGCTTGTGTATTGCCGCTCGCTTGTAGCATTCACAACGCACTGGCGCTCTCTCGCTCGGCTTCACCTTATTAATTCCACCATGGCCTTAGTAGCCTTCGTTATTAAGCTGTACTCTCTCGCGCTCTCAGCACTAACTCTTCAAAATATTCAGGCCAGCCAAGCCAGTCGATTCGAAACAACTCACACCCATTGGCTTACTGCATAATTATAAACCTCTCCCACCTCTTCATACTTATCGGAGCTCTTTGAAACGACTTTTAAAGCTTGTTCTCCCTTCGTGTCAAGTTTAAAGATTGACCACACAATCCTCAATCTGTTGGATCCCAAAGAATTGCTGAATTTATTGCATTTTATAATTTTTATAAATCCTAAAATGTAATTGTGAACTTTAAGTTTTTGGCTAATGTACTTGTTCTTGACATGCCCAGACGGATTATATTATAATACTAACAAATTGCCATTAATAATATCAATCTACCTCATCTCCTATATAAATGCTGCCACCTAGCAAGACGCCATGGTATCTGCACGTTTTGCTCAATCGCTACGACACGTTTTGGCACAAAAGTACTTACCTCAGTGCCAAAATAAACTTGATGAAAAACAAAAGCCTTGCTATGTTTTAGATTCAATGTAATTTGGTATGCTGTTCAACTTTTCAACTACATTCAATTTAGGGATCACCCTTTTTGATTCCATCTGCCCATTAAATTACCATTTTCTGTGTACTTTTCATGCGACTAATTAAATAAATGCTCTGATAATTACGCTTTATTAGCTTAAAAAACTAATATGGCATTAACTATTCCACTGACAGATTTCATTTAAATTAAATCACAGTCGTTTTTATTTTTGTGTCCACCCCATTATAATTTATGGACTTTGGTTTTTTGATTGTTTTCTATTATATTTAATTACATTTGGTGTTTTTTCTGCACTGTAAATGGTAAATAATGTCATTATTGTGTTATTATTTATGGTGATATTTATCAGCAACAACAAAGTCGATGCAGTTTTTTTTTTTGCGTTTTTATCTTATTTATTTTTTGAATAAAATGTATAAAAATTATTTCTTTTTTTCGCTTAAACAAAGAAAAAATTTATGACATATACAATTTCATGCTTCTTCATGCAGTTTTGAGCTTTTAGTCAAATGTATTAAACCGTTTTTATTGTTGTTTTATAAAAATATGTATATTTGCGCTGTGCACATGCCAGTGTGTATGTGGTATATTGTTTTCATTTTGTTTACTCAGCGCAAGCCAAAAATAAGATAAAAATGTTTTCCTTAAATGAAAGAAATGAGTTTGTGGAAAAAGTCGACTGATGTGGTACCAACTAAAAATATTTCATCTTCGCCAGCTTGCATAAGATTCAAATAACTTTAAATAACAAGTGTGAAATTTATTTTGAAATGGAATTGAATACACTATTAAATTATACGTATAATTTAATTTTTATTCATTCAATTCAATTTCATCGTTCTGAAACAAATAAAATTGGAAGAGTTTGTACAAAACATTAAAATTGTATTACAATATTAAATGCAATAAAAACATGCATCCAAAAAAACAAAAACCAAAAAAATTACCTTGTTAGTTGGGTATAATAATTTTTAGAATTAACAAAAAATCGTAGTGAACCGCGAACAAACCGGTGTTCTTTTAAAAAAATACTTCACTAATATTTTAAGATAAGGCATTTTTTAAATAGGTGAAATATTTGGGAGGCCCTTAGAAATACTTTACTCATAATCGCATATTCTTATGGTGAAATGTTGGTTAGGTTTACAGCAAGGCTGCGAACATCTAAAAATATTTGGACGGAAAGTTAAATCCTATCTTAAATCTTAAAAAAAAAAATCTTACGCTACCTTTAAGGCCTGTATCCAGCCAGAACAGCGCAAATTTCCTTCATCACAATTTCACCCAACACACCCAACAGCACATATGCTCAAAGCAAAGCCAAAGTGTTTCTAATTATAGAAATTGACGGAAGAAATTGCATGATTAGAAGCCTTAAAATGCAAATAATTTGAATGATTTAAATTTTATAAAAAGTTGGCTGTATGGAAGTAAATAAGGAATATTTGAGCGCAATAGTTTTTTTAGTTTAAGGTCCTGCCAAATCTGTCATAATGTCTATTTAAGCCAATTTTCATACAAATTTGATCAAATTATTTGCCTGTGGGACCTTTGCTAATCATTTTAAAGAGGCTCTCTGACGTTAATATAATAGCAGAGCAAAAAACTTGAACTATTTAGAAAATTTAGAGAAAATTAGAACATTATAAGAATTTCTCGATAGAGAATTTTGACAACCAACTATTTAACCTTGGATCGTTGTAAAATGTTTACTATATTTTCGACGAATTCAAAAGAAACAAAGTAAAAATAGAATACACTGTACCAAAGGTACCAAAAGTACGACAACAGCCGATTCGATATAGCCGTGTCCTTCTGTCTGTCCATCTGTATGAACGAAGAGATCTCAGAGATGGTAAGAGATAGAGGTTTGACATGTATGGGACATATTTTTCATATACCTGTAGGCAGATCAAGTTTATTTTCAATTTTTGCCAAGCCCCCCCTTCCGCCCCGCAGTTCACAATCTGCAGCTAGTTGGTTTGTACCTTCTAAAGATATTTAGTAATCAAGATTGTTTATCGATTTGCTGAAGAAATGATAAAGTTCGGAGAACTAAACTCAAGTTATGACCAAATGCAAGCGGTGTTTCCAAATGGTCACAATAGTGGCGCCATCTATTGGTTTTTGAAAACAACTATTACTACGTTTATGCTATGCTCATTTTGCAAAATCGTTTTATGAAATGGGTCCGAAAGTGCGTGCATAAACACCAATTCATGAATTCGAATATACACGAAAGTTGACTATGAATTCGCCGTCAATTCATGAAGTGCCGAGACGCAGCAGCTTAACGTTGAGTTGGTGTTGCCGGATCTTTTGTTTTCTCATATGTGCGCTGGTCATTTTGTGAATTTACAAAAGCTGCATAAACAGGAACAAATTTGATTTGGCATATTGAAGAAATCGTGAATTTCATAGCATAAACGTAGCATATGATAACTGATACTCAACTCATGACCAAAAGAGAGTCCGCTGCCGCAGTGCAGCAGCAGTCCTGCTTTCAGCTGCTACTCGGTACAGAGTATATTACCGTCGGGCTTGACCGACTTTCTTACTGGTTCTATTTTTTATTCTTTTCTCTATCTGCACTTTCACTAGATATTGCAGATAAAATGATTTAATGATTTAAGATTAAATAAATTTAAAATGTTTGGTCCATGTTGCGGTTCGAGAGTCCCCATAAACCCGAACCAAAAGGGTGTAGTAGAGTTAGTTCCCAAAACGGCATGCAGCCCCAGTGGCCACCCAGTGACACCCAGAATTAATCATTCTGGTTCCCTTAGTTTCTGGTTCTTTCACCTTTTGAATTTTTGCAATTTCCCATTAATTTATTATACCTTTCACTAGTCTGCATTGTTTCCTTAGAAGTTAATCATTGAACTTTTTTTGACTTATATTCAGTGTAGGGCATTTTATTTTAGATATTCTACAAATGGTCGTAAATACACATTTCGGTGGTTTAGTTAAGTCGTGAACTATAAAAACAAACAAAGGCAGTCATTGGCCGTGTTCAGCAGAACAAATTGCTTCCTGATTATGTATAAATTTGAAATAATCTTCCTACTGAACTCAAGTAATGCGGCATGATAATAGCCAATTTGAGATACAGGAGCATGTATCAAAGAAAAGGTACGCTACTTTATAGTGATACTGCTCCCTCCAACAGCCGAAACTATTCAATGCATATTATTTTTCTGTGATACCCGTTCAGGGATCAATTATTCTGCAGAACACGCCCATTGTTTCCCTTCAGTTTGCATTCCTGCGGTATTAGAGAATTCCTTGACAATTTTTGATGCGATTACTTTATTGACAGCTTATTGAAATATTGATCTAATCATGTCGATAATATTTAAGAAAGAAGGGTTGTCATGGGAGGCAAGGTACGAGCGAAGCCCTTTACGACGATAAATCTGATGGTAAATTCAACTGTTAATTCACTGTTAAGTCACTGTTGTGTCACTGTTTAATCACTTTTTAGTCGCTGTTTAGTAACTTTCAAGTCACTGTTTAGTCACTGTTTACTCACTGTTTAGTCACTGTTTAGTCCCTGTTTAGTCACTGTTTAGTCATTGTTTAGTCACTGCTTAGACACTATTTATTCATTGTTCAGTCACTGCTAAGTCACTGTTAACCCCTACTGCCACCCTCGCAATGTCCCACCCACATAACTCACCTGCTGCTACGGCAAATTGTAAAAGCGTTGCAAATACAAAATGGAAAGACAAGGCGTACCCAAAAGAATCCGTCGTAAAGACAAAAATTTTTCTAGTTCTAGTCCCCCAGTCGAACGTCCATAAAAGAGCTTCGCTCTAAAAAGTCTAAGATAAACTAAAACTCGATAAATTTAATACTTGAAGTATTGATAGCGCTAAGAGCAGCCACGAAATTTGTTTCTAAGGCAGCTATATAAAATAGTGGCACTATCATGTCGTATGTGTTATCCAAGTTTTTAGAAAAGTCCGAGACTAATTCTAACCTAATTGCATATTTCAATGACAAATTATTTATAAAAAATTAAAATACAAAGACATTAGTTCCCATATCTTGTTCAGCATCTTACTTCTTCTCTTACACTTATTATGCTCGGACTCTCAGAGAGCATGAGCTTGCGAAATGCATTTCGATCGAAATGCACTAATACTTGCGCCTGTTTTTGATTGTGTATCTTGGACACCAATGGTCTCTAGTGCTTTCCATATGTGAGCTCACTGCTAAATTGCCGCTTTCAATGTCACTTGCATTCTTTTTTGGCATTTGCTTTTACTTTGACGATGACGACGACGTCGTTGACAGAGCACTTGAAAGCGCAAAAATAATCACAACAACAACCACAACTAGAACGTGTCACTTTTGTTTGTTTGTGCCAACGAGCAAAAATATTAAAAAATTTTACGGGAAAACTTGTTTTTGTTTCCCCCAGTCTCTCTCTCAATACTCAAGTGTTTTGATGCACTGACAGTTGCAGCAGGCAGCAGGCAGCAGCAGGAATGAGTGAATGAGTGAAAAACTTTACGCCCATTTAGCACGCGCATTGCATTAGACAGTCTGCGAAGAGGTGAGAGGCATATCCTGGCGGCGGCCACCGCAGGCACGAGCACACACATGACGTCACGTCATAACACACAGGACAAGGCAAAAAATCATTTCAAAGTTTAGTTTTGGCTAAGCTCCACCAAAAGAAGTGGCGCAGCAGCCGCAGTTTGAAGAGTACGTGAAATTTGCATAAATGCGAAATCAACGCGTATGCTTGGCGGCTGGAAAAGCACTTTGCCGCACACACGCACACATATGTTTGTGTGTGTGTGTTGGCTTGTTATTTCTCAACAGCAGCCACCACTCCCCCCCCCCGTCTGTGGCTGCTGCCACTGGCAACGCTTTTTCTCCCTAATTTCCTTTTGGCTCGGCTCTGTTAGTGGGTGAATGTCGCTTCACTTTTGTTTGGCCCAAAAAGCCAGGCAGCAACAAAAACAACCACAACAACAACACCAGCTCTCCTCTCGAGTAGTTGTGCTTCTTAAGGCTTACCCACTTGACATCGCATGAATGAAGATGAAGCTTGGACCCGGAGTGAATTTTTTTAATGAGCTGTTGCATATGCAGTTTTTATTATGGTGTTGAAATTTTTGTGTTCAATGTTTGTTTAGGGGTCTATAAATAATTCAATATGTACATAAGAAGATGGTCTCATCTTAAAAAGAAGAAGATAAGTCCAAACTTCAGAAAATAAACTTGTCGGCATATAATTACGATAAGTGATATGGTAAGGCAGGAAATGGCATAGAGTGATAGGAAGAAGGCGAAAAGAAATATGGAAATATTTTGATATATTAAAAAGCTAAGAAGGATCTGCAATTCTGGCTATCGGTGGACTTACACCACAAAACTAGAACTAAAGCGAATATCAAAATATAGAAAGTATCCGAGGGGAAAACTTAACAAATGGTTCAATAAGTATTAAAACACTGAACCAAATGAAAACCGCGGTTTGAAGTGATCCAAAAATCATGCCCTGAACCACACTGTAAATTTAAGTTGTCTGTTAAAGAATGACACACAATTTCATGAAACTTTATTATTGATCATGCTGAATGCATCCAGCTTTGAAGTCTATTTTTCCTAAATTACAGAATGATAGCTTAGCTTACTAGGAGGATCTTGGGTTCGTTTAGTATATGAAACCCAGGCAATGCAAGTGTAGTTTAGTTTGATTTTGTATCATAAGCATGTATTTATCTGACATTTGTCATTGAAGAGGCTTAAAATTCAAATTTTATTTTATTATTCGTATAGCCCCCCCCTTAGCCCGCCCAAATGTGATCATTGAAATCAAAAAGCAAGATAAAAATCAACTTGAGCACCATTATCTTCAGCTTCAATTTGAATAGCGTGCCAAATTGTCCCAATACCAGCTCCCTCTCCACCATGACATCATCAGCATGAACATCAGCATCAAACTTCATCGGTTTGAGTTTCATTTTCTGGCATTTGCTGCCTTGATTGCGGTTGGCTTCTTGTCTATTTTCTACCCTCCTTCTTCTCTTTCGGTGAGGCAACTTTAAAAGTAACTGCTAATGGCAGTCAATTTGATGCTACTTACCTGCTTTTTCCTAATGGAAATTTCCCTGCCGGGCAAATCGGCTTAAAAATTATGTATTATTAAATGAAATTATTTTGCCCAAAAATGTGGCTGGCTCATAAATCTTCAAAAAACTACCGCATGCAAATTGATTTGTTGCTCTGCAAGCTGCATGCAGTGGGCCGTGGTTGTGGAATGAGAGTGGAGGTGGGGCATGACGAATATCGACCGTTGGACTGCAATATAAATAAATTGTACTTGGCCAATTGTGTGTGTGTGCGAGACTTATTAGCGATAACTTTTGTTGTTATTTGTTTTTGCTAAATGTCGGGTGTATCAGGAAACAAAGTTGAACGTTTCTGTGTGCGGAATAAGCTGACATTTTGGTTATTAGTCACAAAAGCCGACATAAAGCGATTGCAATATCAGGACAAGTTTATTAATGATCTGCGAGTGGTTGACGTACAAAAAGCAGGAAATCAATTTAGTTGAAGGAAATTTCTATAAAATTTTTGTATAAAAATTTGCATCAAAATGTAGGCAGATATTTTTTAGGAATAACAAATAAATATTGCACAATTTTCTACCAAATGTTTTTCTATGCAAACTCAGCAGACGAATCACTAGAAAAAAATGGTATATAAAATTGTGGCATGAAATATTTACAGTTTATTTTTTTGAAAGCAAAATAATTCACAAATTTGCCAAAGCAAATTTTCACAACTAGATTTGTACAAACAAATTTTGCATAAATTGATTAAAATAAAGTTAAAATTTTTGTAAAAAATTATTAACGAGTTTAGTTATAAACAATTAGGGCATTTCCAACAACAATTTACTCTGAACAAATTGTGCACAGCTTGCTCGACCCAGACCCTGACTACGAAAAGTCGGGCACTTGTGCCCAAACAGTGTGCCCATATTTTGTTTAGAATAATTGATATAATTCGCTTGCTTTCCATTCCAGAAGAATATTTTGAATGCTTTTATAGTTGGCATTTTTATTTATATAATTTTTTTCTCACCAAATCTCGAAAACATAACAGGCGAGAATTTCAAACGTTCTGGTGCACACATTTCGTGCACAGACGGTTGCTCACAATACTAGTCAGGCACACCTGTCCAAGTGCCTATGTGCTCAACAAAGTGAACTCCCTAAATATTTAAAGCGTGGGTAGTTTTTATTTACAGTTGTTTTCAGAACTTTTGGTTCTATCATCAGAACCGCAGGAAACGAAAAAGAAAATTGGCACCCAAAAGCGCGCACTACAAAAATATTAGATTTTACTAAAGCTAAAGTCTAACCGGAAAATAATTTGCCCACAAATTTCAAAGAAAATTGGGCAAAATAGGACATAATGGGAAGCTTTTTGGCCTTATTTGATTAAATTTGATTTTGATTTAATTTATACAGATTTTAGCTAGGCTTTCGACTCCGTCAATCATGAACTGTATCTACTTGGATTTCCTCCTAATCTTCTTAACTGGATAAAGGCTTATTTGACAGACCGTTCCCAACGTGTCCGTTTCAATTCGACGCTTTCTGAGTCCATCAGCGTACTCTCTGGAGTTCCTCAGGGTAGTCATCTTGGACCTTTACTTTTTAATCTTTTCATTAACGACATCCCTCATGTCTTGCTTCACTCACATTCCTTGATGTACGCCGATGACCTAAAACTCTGCTTGTCTTATAACGAACCGATGTGTCCTCTCCTTCTTCAATTGGACTTAAACTCTCTGCATACATGGTGTTCGGTTAATTGCCTCCCACTAAACGCTGAAAAGTGTAAATGTATGACTATGACTTTTCATCGCACACAGCCGTATTTTTTGACTATACGATTGATGGCAAACCTCTCGAACGCATTTACGTGGTTGACGATTTGGGCATACGCTTTGTCCCTAAACTAAGCTTTAATAATCATATTTCTGTCATCTCTAACAAAGCTATGGGTGTTCTTGGGTTTATCAAAAGATGGGCCAAGGAATTTAACGATCCGTATCTGACTAAACATTTATACGTCTCACTGGTACGACCAATACTTGAATATGGGTCATGTGTTTGGTCCCCGCACTACCAAAAATATCAAGACCAACTTGAATCGGTTCAAAAACAGTTTTTAATTTTTGCCCTCCGCGGCCTCAACTGGGATCCCACCAACCATCTTCCACCATACGAGCATAGATTACTCTTAATTGATCTTCCATCTCTTAAGAACCGTCGGACGTGCCATTGTGTGCTTTTTGTTCACAAACTTTTATCAGGTGATATTGACTCTTGTGCTCTGTTATGCCAAATAAATCTTGCGGTTCCTTTGCGCCTAACTAGAAATTTCTCTCCGATCTACCTACAGCCTTGCCTAACAAATTTTGCCCACTATGAACCTTTCCGTAATTTGTGTATTAATTATAATTTGTATTACCATCTTTTCTCTGCTCACTCTTCTGTGTTAGATGTAAGAAATAATTTACTGTCTTTTTTGAATTGTACCCAGTAATGTTGACAGAACTTTGTCAAACCTAAATAAATAAATAAATAAAGAAATTTTTTCGACGATTTCGAAAATATGTAACAATAAATTTAGTTAACTACATGGTAATGTGCATAAATTGCCACGGAAAAACTCAGCAAACACGAAACAAAAAATTCGGACAAATTTATTTGTTCAAATATGTACAAATTAATTTGCGAAAAATTTGTTCTTATGTAAAAGTATTATGAAATACTCAATACTACATACAACATCGTACATACTAACTTTTCGAATTAAATTGAAGTAACAAACATTTCTGCGATTACTTAATCAGGTCGAGAGAAACTTGTTATTAATTTGATCTTGTCCAAAGAGTTGTTTGTTATTTTACTTGTACAGTTGTACAATTTAAAATCGAAATGCAAGCGGTATACGTTAATCGAATAGGAATTCTTAGAAGGTGCGTACAAGAGTGGGTTCACACAGTTTTCTTATGTCAGTAATCTAAGAGCCTGTTCAGACTGAGTAGAACACATGGCAACAGTCAACTGGCACTGCCTCTGGCAGGTGTTCACACATGTATGACAGCAACAGTCACCTAAAAATAAGGCTAACTGACAGTGTGTGTGAATGCAGCCTAACTTGATTTATTTCAAAACTTCGGAACAAATAAATTTGTGCAAACATATTTGCCTATTTATTATATTTCTATTTGTGTTTTTTACTGTTTTTTATGTCAGTTTTTGAATTTGCACAAATAAATTTGCACTTGTGCATTTTAACTTATAAAATTTTGCATAAATTGCTCAAATTTGTTGTTTGGTTACAGAAATAAATCAAAAAATAAATGATTACAAATTAGCTTACGCTGGCATTTGGCTTAGCTTTACAAATGCTCTCAGACACAATTTTACAACAGTTCCCATTTTCTTCACTCTGCATTTAAATCACTTATTTTCAGCAAAATGAATTTGATACTAGATAAAATAGTTTCATTTCATTTCCTTTACTTTCCCTTTCTCCTCTGTGCAGTCATTGCAAATGTATTTGCCTGCATTCTATACAAATCGGCACAAATTGTTTGATTCTTTATCTTTATGGATATCTGCTCAAAGTTTCAAAGCCCACAATTAGCCAGCTTACAATGGTTTTGCTGGCACTTGGGCACTTGCCATTTTGGTTCTCTTTTTTGGCTTGGCGCATTTATTTAATATTTTAATTAAATTATTTCTGTGCATGTGCATACGTTTTACCGGGCGTCTAATGGGCCAACTTCAGGGCGAACAAAAGTATTTACATGCAAATGCCGACGTTGCCGATGCTTGTGTTGCCGCCAACGTGTTATGGCCTCAGAACTGGAGGATCGAGTTGGTGCCATTACCACCCGCACTTAACGTTAATTAAACTGCTGTGTGTGCTAAAATGTCTCTGTCCATGTGTGTGTGTGTGTGTGGGCTGGTTTTGCCGTGTCCTGCGTCCTGGAACTGGAGTTGGCTGCCAGCTGCTGTCGTTTTAATAGCTTAATGTAGTTACTTCCACTTTGAGTGTCTTCCATGGAGCAGCACACGAAGCGAATGTGTCTTTGCTAATAAAAAACACAACACTCAGCAAAATTGTTATGCAGCAAACTAAATCAACAGACACGACGCACACACACGCAGAGACACACTCGCTGGCGTAGTACAAATTACAAAGCTATGACGACTATAACCAGCAACAAAAAAAACCTATGTAAGCCACACTTACAACACAGCCAACAGAGCCAAAGCCCAAGCCCCATGTGCGCTTACTTACAGCACACACTGTGGCCAGAGCTAAAGTGGGTGGATGGGGCGGCTGAGCTGCCAGTGTGCGAGAAAAAAGGCGATATCTAACAAAGTTTAACTCGTTTTATGTTACTACCCAGCAGGAAGCGAAAACCAAAGGGTATATGGGTTCCACTTTTAATTGCTATGCCTTCGATTCCTTTTCTGGGTTCAAACGCTCGGCTTGCTTGCTTTATCTCTCATTCGCTCTTTTTTTTCCTTCAGTTTCCTTCAGAAACCTCTTCCAACCAAATTCCAACCGAATTCCAATTCTTAGGTGCCACAGAAATTTCTTTTGGTTGGTTTCAAACCTCTAATGTTTTGTTAGGAGATTTTGCAAAGCTCTTTTCTCACTAGCGCCTTTTGTCAAAGTGGCGCCCTCTATATGACAGCTAGCGGAGTAAGGGATGGAAACTAATAACTCATGTTTGGCGCCAACAAATTTTTAAATTTTGCATTATATTGGTGGAGAATGCGACTTTAAATTGAATTATTATTTAAAAATGCATCATAAAACATATAACACAATCAAAAAATTTCAGTTAATCATTAAATTAACCCACATCTAAAATAAGGGAAATTTTTTGGTGAGAGATTCAGCCCTGTTTTTAGAGATGGAACATCAATTGGAACATCTGGTGTTCCAACTAGATTTTCTAATTAGAAAATGAAATCTCTAAAAGTTCTGTGGCACCAACGAATTTTTCGAGAAATTTACAAACCAACCGTCGACAAAATCTCTAGAGATTTCTGTGGCACCCCCGCTTTTGACGTTTTCCAACTTACTTCTAACTCTAATTTTAGTGTGTTCCACTGTATTGGCATCACTCTCTACTTTACACATTCACTCAAAGTTTGGCCCGAAACACGACAAGTAACAAATTTTGCAAATTACTTTAATATAGAAAATTTAAAAAATAACAAACAAGTTCAAGAAAATACCAATTACATTTCCTTAACAAAAGTAAGTGTCTTGAAATCGTGCTTTTTTATTGCCGTTGTCAAAAGAAAAAAATTAAATGTAAAACAATGTAAATTATGTTATAGATACATCAAAGCCTTTAGAGTTTAAAGGCCTGATTCCAGATGACATTAAAATCAATTTTTATGTTGAAGTTCACATGAATAGAAACACTTTTGAACTGTTTTGAAATCTGAATGCTGTTGCAAAGCATTCTTATTTGAATGAAGTATTGTGCCGAAATAAAAATTTATGTCATCTGGAATCAGGCCTTAAAGCACAATTGTTATTTTTCTATTTTCTGTTATAGTTCAAGCGAACACACGAACGTCATTTCGATGCCATATTGATAGTCTCTGTGGATTGTATAAACAGCTGTTTGAGTTATGTTTGTGCAACCATACTAATTGATTTCAATTATTTGGACAGTTGCAGGCAAGTAAATAATTTATTTACAAGGTGGACGCAAAAATTGGTTGAAGCTTTCTCAAGCAGAGGCACATATATATAAAGTAAAATGTCTTGATATTATGCGACTAAAAATATGAAAGACATTGTTCAAAATCAGTAAAGCCTAAGCCTATTGCGCAAGTTGTTGTTTTACGCCAATGGAGATGGAGACCAGCGCGTATAAGACTCACTCGTTAAAGCAACAACAACTTCGTATTTGTATGTTCTCTCCACTCTTTCTCTCCGAGCAAAGGAGTTGTTGTTGTCGGCGCGTATGGCCGTCACGTAACAACAACTTTATATGTGTTCTCTCTTTGTTCTCTCTAAGTGAAGGTTTTGTGGTTGACTGCGTGTGCATCAGACAGATACGAGCACACACAAACAAAAATTGATTTTCTCTTTTTAATTTTTGTGGTTGTTGTTGCTTAAGATATACATTCACGCGCGCTTAAGCTGATTCCGGGCAGCTCTGTTCTCAGTCATTCAAACTCGGGCAACATAAAAATTCCGAAGTGCGGGTTGGGGGAATGTTTTTTGTAAGCAACACACAGCTGGCAAAATAATGTGACCATACCTTGAGAGAAGCTGGGCTTGGACCCATTGGGGCTGTATAGCCAATTTTACATTTGCATACCTTCGAAACTCAAGAGTTCTTCATTTTGCTTAGCACTGACTTTTAACAAGTTGACTAGCTTAACAATTGACTTTATCTTGTGCCCAATCAGTTTTTGGATCCTCGTTCTAAACTTCAACAAGAAATGACATCTTTCTTTGTGTCTTTCTTGTCTTTTCCGTTTCATTTTAACTTTGATTTTTAACTTTTAAATTCTTTTTTTTTCTTCCCTATGCTTGTCTGATAAAAACTATAAAATTTCAATTTTATTTGACAGAATACAAAAATAGCGAAAATATCGCAGTTACATTGATTTTGTTCATAATTTATTCAAACACTAGCAGGTTCCCGGAGTGCGTTGCTACGCCCATTTTAGAATTTTAAACACAAAACGGCAAAAGTGAGCTTACTTGTCAATTCAATCATCAATTCAAAATCATAAAAGTTTATTTTACAACTTCACGATTTTTTGGTCTGTTTGATCTACACCTTCTATTTACCCGTCTTCAAATCAATATAAATTCATATAAAATATTGCAAATATTACAATTTTCCTTAAACCGATTAACCGACACCTCCTATTTACCCGTCTTTAATTGCCACCTATAAAATATTCATGATAATCTGAAGTAATCATAAAATGTTGGGTATATCCAGATTCTTTGGAACGCTTGATCTTAACCCGTCAATTTAAGCGTCAACTTTATAGTCTATCTCATACAAAAATTAAAATTCGCGACTTTTTGGACCGTTTGATTTAACCATTTAAGTGTCCACTATTGCAATCTATCAAATCTTATTGATTCTCAAAACTCATAAAATTTTGTTCGCTCATACTCGACAGTTCGCTCTATATTTTTGTGGTTGGCTGTTTCAATATTTACTCCGTCTACTACTGTCGTCCGTTAAGCCTTCATAATAATCTTTGGTCATACAAAAAAAAATGGTCAAATTTGGCAAATCTTGTATGAGACGTGTTTCCCAAATCTATTGAGTCAGGTGGCTCCGCAGCCTAAAGTGGCCCGTGTAGAGCCCTGTCAGAATCCTGACGGCTTTCTTTCTTTTTCCTTATTGGATGCATTTTTGGAAGCTTTTGAGGTATTAATGCTTTTGCTTGTCTTATCCCTTTTGTGTTTTCCCAGAAGGTTGATCTAAGAGTGTTCTGTCGTGTGTTGGTGGTGGTTGTGGGGATATCGTTGTGTCTTGGCATCCAGCGTAGGAGCAGGTTATTCCCATAGTTGGTCCAATTTGTACTAGTACTAACTTACAGCTGAACTTGTTGCTGCAAAGCGCACTGACCGCTGCTTAGCTTTCTGAAAGAATATCTCTATTATGATAATTCTTTCTCATATTAAGGTTAGCATAATATTACATATCACATAATTCAGTTGAAATATGCTTGTAATTTTTTAACTGTGTGTTGTTGCATTTTATCTGTTTCTCTATTGAGACCCATTCTCTCTTATTACTTTTGTATACAGCGAAATTCTTGTATAATTGGAACTCTGTCAATATGTCGACTCTGTGCTGGAGGATTATTGGGATTTCTTTCTTCTTCTCAGAGTACCTTAGGCCAACTATACGGTCCCTACCTACTTAAGATATCAGGTTACCTGTGTAGATATTTTAAGGCCCATCTGGAACTCTCATCAATAAAGTTTGATTTCTTCGGCGAATACGGGCTTTCTGTAAAGCGGGAAAGTTATGCAATTTACTCAGGTCTTGTCCAAATTCATATTAAAATATTATTATTATGAAATATTAATTAGCCAAAAAATCATTTCCAAAAACACAATTGCACTTTAGTTTCAACATATTCCAACTGCCACATTTGTCCTGCTTTGTATTTTTTGTTTTGTGGTTTACTTTTGAGACTGAGTTTTTGTGTGACAATTCTTTTCTAATTCTGTGCTTGTCAGTTCTTTCTTTAGGTCCACAGGGAATACTCCAAGTCTATCAACCTACACTTGACACTCCACTGCGTAGCTGCAGTTAGCCTGGCAACTGAATATGTTGGCAGTTTGGCACTCGAAAGAGCGTGTTCTTTTTTTTTTTGGTTTTGCCTGCGAAAATGCGCAGGCAGTTGCAGCTGCCGCAGAGAGATCAGACCAGGCAGATAGCACATAGTTAGTAGCATGCTTGGGAGCAGGGATTAGCATGGACATGGCTGAATAATGTCTTTATTAGTGGCCAAAAAGGAGCAATCACTTTGTGTGCAGTTGATTTTGATTTCATTAATTAGTTGCGTACGTGATATCAAGTATACGACATGTATTTCATATTCATTTGTTTCTATTTATTTCCATTACAGTCTGTGCAAATAGAAAATGGCCCAACCACAATTGCTGCAAGTAAAATTGTCACGTTTCGATGCCCAACCCTGGGGTTTTCGTCTGCAGGGCGGTGTGGATTTTGCCCAGCCGCTGCTAGTGCAAAAGGTAAGTTCCCAGACAAAAGATATCCCAGTTTATTAAATAGTTAATTTAAAAATAAATCCGTTTAGTGTGCTTTTTTTGCGCACGTTACCCCACCAATTTCCGTTGCTCACACACACACATACAGACATAGTTTTCCAACAAATTGTTAAACATTTATAAATTATTTCACACAATTTTACTTTTCTGGCAAACAGGCGCAAAATTTCTGCTAAATCATTTTGAAAACTTTTTGACAATTTTATGAGTGCTACTTATATAAACTAGCATACACAAGCACGAACATGAATATATATGAAATATATGTGGTATAGTTATGTAAACATATTTTTCATGCGGTTTTAGTTAGTGTGCGGCTTGTATGAATGTCAATATTTGAGTGGTTAATGTCTGACACAAAGAGAGATGGAATAATTAAATGAAAGGAAATTATCCAATAGGATTACAAATGGATTATGCATCCATTTATTTAAAAGGATTTAGTATGATAACAAATACAAATTGGGAATTGAAATTTGACCAAGTTTTCAAATTTTTAAGATTTTACTTCTTAAATTTAATTTAGTCAGATTCATGAATCATATGCATATGTCTGACTGTGACCAAAGGCCATATCAGGCATGTTATGTCTGACCAGTTGTTTCCCCTCCTACGGACTTGCAACGTTTTCAGTTTCAATTTCCATTCTGACACACACATGAGTCACAGTCTCCGAGTCAGTCCGTTGGCAGCTGATAAGCGCATGAATGTGCCTAATCAGAGCAGCGCCAAGCCAATGTCAAGACTGTTTGTATGAGTTTTTTTTTTGTACACATTTTCCACATTTTTCCATTTGTAAATATTTGATTTCGTTGTCAAATCCAAAGCACTTTGTTTGCTTTTGGCCTTACAAATGAGTTCAATTGGGTTTGGCAAAATGCGCAATTTCTATTTAAACAGTTGTTCGCTCTACTTGAAAAATACTATGTCACATGCGGGTATGTTTGTATATATCGGTAGAGAATGGTATAGAAGTTGAATGAATATCAAATTTGTTGGGTTTTTTAAATCAATTAAATGCTCAAAATATAACCCAACGCTACCAATTAAAGTAGAGTCAAACAATGTGTGTCAATTTGTCAAAAAAAAAGAGAAAAATTAATCAAAATTTGAGCTTGGACTTTGCCGGGTTTTTCATACGCTTACAAACATTTCCTTCACCTTCAAAATGATTTAGTTTGATTTAAGTAAAACTTAGTGAAATAAGAGCAAATTTACAAAAAAGTAAGGATGAGTGCTGAATTTTACTAAGTTAAGAAATGCAATTAATTTTGATGTGAAACATCTATAATTTCGGTAAGGAATATTTTAGTAGGAGTAAAATTTGATTTCAGCGTCACGTGACGACGCTGACGACAGCATATTTTGTGTTGTTGATTTAGCGGAGTGTCCCAGGGGAGAGGTGAGGAGGGAAAGTGGAGGTACTGAACAATGACTTGACAGTGTCTTGACATTAACTAAACAGTGACTAAGCAGTGACTTGATAGTTACTTAAAAGTGACTAAACAATGACTTAACAGTTACTAAACAGTGACTAAACAGTGACTTGTCAGTCACTAAACTGTGACGTGACAGTGACTTGACAGTGACTTGACAGTGACTTAACAGTGACTTCGCAGTGTCTTGAGAGTGACTTAACAGTAACTTGACAGTTTCTTAACAGTGACTTAGCAGTGACTCAGCATTGACTTGACAGTGAATTAACAGGAACTTAACAGTGCCTTAACAGTATCTTGATAAATACTCAACAGTGACTAAGCAGTGAATTGACAGTGACTAAGCAGTGATTTGATAGTGACTTAACAGTGACTTGACAGTGATTTAACAGTGACTTGACAGTTTCTTAACAGTGACTTGATAGTAACGAAACAGTCCATAAACATCCCTTAAACAGCTCTTAAATTTGCATCATGTTTCACATCAAAGAATCGTGAGTGTTCACTACACTCACACCTATTTTTTTTATACATTGTACCAAAGGTATACAGAGTAAATTAAGTTTGTGCATAAGTATGTCACGGGGAGAAGGAATCATTCCCAACCCTATAAAGTAAATATTTTGTAGATAGATGGTATGTACCTTCTGGAGATATTTAATAATCAAGATTGTTTATCGATTTGTTGAAGAAATAATAAAGATCGGATGAAATATTCGCAAGTTATGAGCAAAAGAAAGCTTCTTCTCCCCCACCTGGCAGTAGTGCCGCCATCTATTGGTCAGTTTTGAAAATCCCTCATTGTTCAATGCAAATAGCGGCGCCATTTGTTGTTTAGCAGCGCTGTTTTCAGCTGCTACTTCAGGTACAGAGTGTATTACAGTCGGGCTTGGACGACTTTCTTACTCGTTTATAAGTGCCAAATAAGTATTTATTCTTTAGGTCTTTGAATATTAACAAATATATAAAATTTTAAGTGTTTTTTGTCCCATTCAAACACTTTGTGCATTGCGGAATCCCATCCCGGGCTACGGATTGTTACTTTCCCCTCAATTTTCGACCTTAGTGGATGGGGTTTCCCAAAGAAGAAAATTATTTTCACACTTAGTTAACCCACAGAGCTAACAAATCGCTCTGGAAGCAAGTCAAATGGCATCAGTTTAGTCGTTAAAATTCCAAGTTCATTTTGCATAGGTTATAAAATGTTGAAATTATCAACCAATTTGTTGTAATCAACAACCATGCAATTTGGTTTCACAACAATAGAAAATATTTATGGATTAAACAAATGAAAACACAAAACATAAAATCGGATTTCCATCCGCTTAAGCCAAGTGCATTCTCGTAGCTGTCTTCTCTGTCAGTTTGTCAGTTTGCCTGTTTGGTTGCTTGTCTTGCTGGCGCATAAATTCAACTTTACACTTTGCCAGGCACCTGGAACACATCTACTTGCTCGCCTTTTTGAACACTTCAAGCTCAATTGAATTTAGAATGGTGCACTTAAGCTGCAGCTCAAGAAGGATGCTTCAAGCAAGAACTTTGCTCGTAATGAGCTGGCGTTGCCAGGATGCAGTGTTTTAGTTCAGTGCCACTTAAGTCTTACCTTGACAACAAATCATCAACGCATCCAATCATGTCAGCTCTTTTTGCTACTGCTGCAGCTTACCAAATGAACTGGCCGGGACCAGACGACAGTATAAAAATAAGCTACTCAGCTGCTTAAATCGGATTAATTTATGATTTCTCGCTGGAGTTCTTAATGTGGTATGGAGGGATACGTCGAACGGCCAGATGTAGTCCTTTGGCTGTGTGTTATAAGCTTTATGCTGACCACCGAAAGCCAAATAAAAGCGAAAGCCAAGCTCAACGCGCCCCGGTTGAGTACATCCGTACAAATAATGCCAGCAAATAAGTAAAACACAAAAGCGTAAATTCGGTTTACTACACATTTCGGACCATCCGCAAAGAGAGCGTAAAAAATGGGCAAAGGATGCAGCCCACATCGGCTATTAGCCAACTTAAAGTCTAGACTAAGCAGGGCGGCAGCCAAGGCAACCGCCTGGCTACTCCCCGACCCCTCTCCATGCACACTCACATGCCGACTCTGACCCTGCGTTTTGTTCATGCAAATCTGTTTTGCATGTTTTCTTTTTTTTTTTAGCTTTCGGTTTTGTTTGTTTGCTTTCCCCGGGTTGGCCATTAATTATTTGACTCCTGTCTGGCTGCGTTGCGCTGCGTTTTGTGTCTGTGTCGGTGTTTGTCTTTGGCTCAAACTATGAAAATTTCATAATTTTCAGCAAGCTTTTGCTATCCTCTATAATGAGACTATGAAATGAGTAGCTACGCACCTTGGATTCGTTTGTTTCCGTGTGAATCCGTGGAATGCTATTGAGTGGTGGGTTTGCAGTGTTGCTGCACTAGCCTCACATCAACGTTATCTTAAACATTAGAATCAGCATGAAGTTGCAAATAAATTTCTCAATTAGGTATATTGGATGCTACATATCAGTTTCTCCAAAATATAACAAACCCTTTTCAACTTCGGATTCCTAGGATTTAATTTTCCATTAAACTCTTACAGTTCATGCACTACCAAAACAATTGTTTCAAATAAATATTGATACGAGGTTTGCAGAATGGCTTAATTAATTCAAATTAATACATTAAAAAGCAGTTGGATTTTGTTTTATGGTAATTTTAACAAAAACTGTATTATAATATTCCCAAGTGTTTTACTAATTGCTCTCGAATAAAAGACGTAGTTATTCTATTACTATTCTAGACGTTTTTTGATCGAAAGAAATTTTTAGAAAACCTAAGACTAATTGTCCTCATCGTCTAAATTTGTTTTTCTCTCTGATTCTGTTTATGATTACTAATTAAGCTTAATAGTTGCTGTGGTGTTTAACTTACTTTTTTGATACCTTCGTTCAATATTAAGTTATATTAACGCGTATTACTAGTTTTAAAATTATTTTTAAATGATTTGCTATTGTTTTGTTTCTATTTATTTTGTATTGTTTAACAATTTTATAGTGCGATGTTGTTGGTATCTTTCGATATATTTTTAGTTATTATTTGATGGTTACTACTGTGGGTTGTGTTGGTAGTCGTTCCTCATCCAAAATAAAACTTCATTATATTTTGAATTATTCTCCTGCGCGTTTCGGTCACATTTTGCGCCTTTATCTGGGAGCATGCATTTATTTGTTTACATTAATATACTTTTTGTGATTTTAAAATATTTTATTAGTTTGACATTGTTACATTTTTTTGGGAGTTTATTATGCTTTCATATTAAAAATCAAATAAATCGCTATTTCTCTTGATTTTCAAAAAATATAATCAGATGAGATAAAAATTAAGTTCGGCACAATATTTCATTTAAAAAAGAATTCTGTTTAAAGCATTAAGATTTTAAAAAGTTTAAGATTCTGTATTGTGCCGAACTAATTATTTATTTCATCTGAGTATAGACATTAGGCATGAAAAGCAAAAGTGAGAATTTTCGTCCTAATTTGCTATGTTACTTCCGAAATGGAATAAAAGCTATCCTGGACCGATAAGTAAACGACAATACCCGCGTTAGCTTACGCACATGCGACGTAAGTGATTTAGCTTACTTTGCCACATATTTCGTCATAATTTTAGTCTGACTAGACCTATGAAAAATTTCTCCAAAAAAGAAGTTTCTGATATTTTTAAATTAATTGAAGGATGGTCACTCTACTGTTTTGAAGAAATTGGCAACTGAAAACTGTTTGGATATGATAGTCAAAAGAAGAAAGCTGACTTTTGACTTAGACCAATCACATTTTCGATGTGCTATTTTTATTAAGCAAGTGCAGTTATTGTTAATCTTCCATGCAAATGAAATTAGTTTCCAGTTGATGACTGAAGTCTTGAAAATTCAAGAAGGATGATGTGACAGTAAGAGGCTTCAATGTTAGTTCAACTGTTCATAGTACAGGCCCATACGGACATCCGAAGTAACGAGAAGTTCAATACAAAAATTGAGGGAAGAAGAAGCAGAAGTTACGATTTCGCCACTTCTACCTGCATCGATCAGCTGAAGTGCTTTTAGCTAAGATGATTTAAAAAAATAATATAAAAGCCATGGCAGAAAAGCAAAAACGGAAGAGTCCCTTGAAAATGTTTTCGCATCAAGAAAAAATTTGTTTAAGTTTGGCGGCATTCGGACTTAAATTTTGTGAGCAAGGCTTGGGGAGAAGTGGCCGAGCTTCTACAAAAAATCAACTTGGACTCAAAATCAATACAGATGATCGAGCAGTGTGACCCACCTCCACTTAAATTAAATTAAATTTTCGGCGTAATTATTTCGTAAGACTGGTCACACTACTCTTAGGCTCCACGGTTTCCAAACATGACGAAGTTAGCTAAATTACTTACGTCGGATGTCCGTATAGGGCTTAGACCCACAACCGATTTACATAGTCTCCACAAATGTAAATGTAAATGTAGTAACCTTAATTTTTAGCTGCAAACATTTAAAATGTTAAATGTGGCAAAGTCGATTTTGCTTCTACTTCCCTCAATTTTTCTTCTCATTACTTCGCATGTCCGCAGAGGCTGTAATGACGCATCATGAATTGGCTGACCATTGGAGGCTGATAAAATAAAAAATAATTAAATTGAAAAAAAAGTAAAAATAATCATTAAAAATTGTCTGGCCAACTTAACCGTTCTGAAAAAACACGACATTGACTAAAATCTGGCCAACTTAACATAATTCTGGAAGTTTTGTTAGCTAATTTTAAAATAGTTTTGAGGTAAAATATTTGGACAATTTTAAAACAAATTTTATAGGGTTGTACAAAAATTGCAATGCGGTTTGGTATGTCTTTTTGTTATAATTCTTCCGTTTCAAGTTATTTGAAATTATGTTTATCGTTAATATTTTACCTTTTTTTTTTGACATCGGCTATTTATTTTCTAAAACATAAAAAAGTCTGCCAGATGCTATTGGAAAAAAAATTAAAAATATTATTAAATTTTTGAACTATAAAAATCCGTACTCTTTGACTTTCTCGGCCAACTTGACATATCTGGAAGTTTTTTTTAAATAGTTTTGATATATTTGGCCAATCATTTAAAAGTAATTTTCAGCGGTTGAACAAAGCATTTAAAAATAAAAAAATGTTTACGTCTTTTAATTCCCAATTATTTTTGAGAAAAGTCTATTTTGTTATTTATTTTTACTTATTTTAACTTTTTTTTTTATACTATTTTTTTAGAAATTGATTAAAAAATTTAGCTTAGACCCGAGTTTGCTCTACTTTTTCTGTAGGATATCAACCAGTCGCATCTTTCTCATCGCCATACTGTTCCTATTTGAATTTTAAACTCAGCCTGATTTTTGTTTTTTTATATTTTTGGTTCCCACCAACCTTTTGTTTGCGCTTGCTCTTTGATTTATGAGCCACGCCCTCCGTCCACGCCCGCGCGCCGAATGCGTCTTTTACCGAATTATGCAAGCAAATTTCAGAGCTTTTGTGTAATTGAATATGCGTTCAAAGTCAGGTCTGTGGTTGCCTGGACAACTTTGATTGCCCCGACTGTTGATTGAACTTGCACTTTTCGTAACCGCAACAAGCGCCGCCTGCCGGATGACGCCACCAAGGCAATGTCAAGACTTCATCTCGTCCGTCGTCTGCTGTGGTTGGGTCTCAATTTAGTTGGACATTTTATTAATTGTCCAGCATCTCCTCATTGCTCAATCAATTGTGAATCTCTTTCGCTCTCACATGAAAATTGCATTTGCTCACTTTGTTGGGCCAAATTTGCATAGTTGTTGAAATTTGTGTTGCGGTTTTTTTGGGGTTGCCTAGGTTGCCTTTTGGAGTAAGGGGGGCTGACAAATGCTCAAGTGCAATTGCAGTGCTTTGATGCTGACCACAAAATTGTACTTATGGTCTTGGGCCAAGTGTCTGACTCTGAGAGTTTAATCAGCTAGTAGATATCTGTTTGTGAAGGGGCCTTGTGTGGCATTTCAACTTTCAAGAGATGGCAAAATCTCAAATTCTTTAAGCATTATCACCGAAGCGTTAATTAAATTAATCAATATAAAAATTAAACAAAAAGCATTTCAATGTTGATTTCCTGTGATTCATCTTTGTCCCCAGTCAGAAAGCGTAATTGATAAAAGTCAATGGAAAGGGAAGAGCTGGTGCACTTGGAGAAATAAGTATGCGAAAAGTAATGTATTTTATTTTAGCCTTGGCATTGCAGACAGCTTCATTCACAAGACAAAAGGAACTGTCAAATTCCTAAGAGACTGTTTTATTTAAAGTTAGTTTTTCAAGCTATTTTCTTTAAATTAATCTCAAAATTTTCCATAAAAAATTGATTGAGAAATATCTGAGTTACTAGAGTTACGAAACGGCTTAGGCATTCGTATTTAACTTAATTGTACTCCTTTAAAATTTTAAGGTACATTCATCCACCAACAAAGGCCTTTGGTGTCAAAAGTTTTGTGAGTTATTTTTATATGAAATTTTTTGTTTTGGCAGTTCCTTTGTTGCTTTAGTTCAGATCAAATAAGTATTGGAACCGAAAAAACTATTAAAGCTCTTAAATATGAAACCAAGTATAAACCCCAAATATAAATTCGTTCAATTCCTCGTCCAGTGTACTCACGTACCGTCAGAAAGCATATAAAAACACTGAAAAAAGGATAACCAGACAGTGATTAAGTGTCTGACTGGACATTGAGTCAGCGCCTGGGCATTGCATTTGATTGATTATCAATTTGTTGCGAGTCGCTTAAAGCCCATTGCATTGCATGGCCAATTTAAAAGTGTTGAAATTTATTGAACACAGCCAGAAACGTGGTTGGGGATTTCCGGGAGTTGCTTCCGTTTTGTTTTATGTCCGGACGGGGCGAGGCGAGCGGCAGGTAGACCAGTTCACTTGCACTTCATTGCACAAGACTCTGGCTCGAGCACGTCTTATTTAGATTTATCCAGCTTGCCACGCTTCAGTTGAGTTGTCGATTCCTCTGTGTGTGGGTCTGATATCTATTTCTTCTGCTCCCTTTAATATATTATTGAATATTTTGTGGCCTGGGCCGGAAATTGTACTAATGTCTGGCCAAGTCCCGGGCACATGCAAAAGTCACATAAATTTTTTCGTTCCCTTTGCTCCTAATCCTCGAGCTCAGCATATTTTTCTCAATTGTTACTCACACACACACACACACATAAGAAAGGATCCTGCTGCTGCCGCTGCTGTTGCTGTTGCAGCGCATTTGTTGTCCTTTGCTTTTTAAGTTGCATGTCAGCGCACATAAATCCTTCAGCAGTGGAAAATGCTTGCTTCGCTGCACCCGAAATACACACACAGAGCGCTGATAGCAGCTTCCTACCCCAAAAATAAAATAAAATTATTGGCCCAGCTTAACGGGCTGCAAGTTGCATTATGTGTGCCATAAATATTTATAAATTCTAAGCGCAAGCAACTGCAGTTTTAAGGCATTTAAATGGCAGTCACCAAAGTAAAACGAAGACCCTCGATTAGTTAAATGACTCATGGGCTACCTGCCCAAATTTGTTCGTTTGAAAATTGATTCCTGAATTCTTGGGCGTATGAATCATCCACTCTTTAACCAGTCTCAGAGCTCTGGCTCTGGCTTTGATTTAATTGTTGCTTAGTGGATTTTCGCAGCATCAGCGCCGGCTAACGGTAAGCTAAGCGGAAACGGAAATTGCGCGCACACTTATCTCGGTCTGTCTCTCCCACAGGATATCTCTCTCCTTCTCGGTGTGTTTGCGCAAATTGCGTGCTGCGGCGTAATCGAAATAAATTATGAGCCAAACTAACATTGTGGCCAAACTCAGGGCTCCTGAGTGTAGCGAGCGTGTGTGTGTGTGTTCGTTTGTGTATCCGGCTTTGAGCCAGTGCGAGCTTTTAGTGCCTTAGTGCGTGTCGTATCATCCTGGGTCAGGCATCTTTATGGCCAAGTTCGGCTGCTAAGCAAGGGGACATATGTATGTACTTGTGTTTGAGGAGACTTGGCTTTTTTTCTTTGTAATTTGCAAAAGGCTTGGACAAACCAAATTAGTTTGTCAGACAATTAGCTATTTAGATAATCAGATTGGATTTCAACGCTTTAATTACACAGAGCAGCAAATGTGTCATTAAAGCTTAAACTGATGAAGGCATTCATAAAATTTTGCAATTTTGCATGTTAACTTCTTTATTATCCTCATCTGCACTTAATAAGTGGCTCATGAGCTAGATGACTTTTTATGATGAAGAATTTTGTATTACATCAAACCATAAATGTGCACGGAGTGCACAGCCTCCGTTTTGTCAGCTGTGGAGTTGGAAACTCTCCAATATATTAAAGTAATGAGCACTAAAATGTTCAAACAAAGAGCCAAAACGAGCTTTTTGCACACTTGACTGCAGAAAAAGAGAGCCACCCTCACTCAGATTTAAAAATCAAATACTTTTTACTTGATTCAAGTACAAACGTACTCAATTAAACGGAATTCGTACTTACCATACTTAACACAACTATAAAATTCTTATTCCTAGTACGACTTCTCCAGTGCCAGCATTCATAAATCCAGAGATTTTGGTTAAGTTCGAAATACTCTAAGATATTTAGCAGGGTTTCGGCTACAGTTTTGGCTTTTGCTTACGTTTCGGTTACGATTATCTGTTTTTATTTCGGTCCGGTTACGAATCGGTTACAAAGTAATCGGTTCGGTTGCCGGTTTCAAACCGGTTATTTTAGTACATTTACATTTAAGGGAAAATTTGCTTATTAATGGAATGATTATAAATTTGACACAAGAAAATATTCGCTCGGCACTTACTTAAGTACAAGGATCTGTTATTATGTCCTAATACTGGATAACTTTTAAGAATTTTCTGCCCACCCTTTGATTATTTCGGTATTAGAACTAAATCTTTTAACAAATCACTGCCGAGAGAAATGAAAGTCTTACTAAATTTAAAGTCTACTGAAAGTAATATGAAAGTATTTCCAAGATTTGTTTTTGCCGCCGTTCTGGAAAAATCTAAGTAACTGAGGAGAAATATCAGCAAGCCCAGGCAGAAAAATGCTAGCTGCTGTCGAAACCTTGAATGTATGCATGTGCATTAGACTGAGTTTTTTTTTTAATCAAATATACGCCCCTTGATTCGAAAACTTATTAAAATTATAAAATTTTTTGACAAGGTTTCCATTTTTGTTCAAATTTGGAAATATATTTATAAAAATCGCAATATTTTAACAAATGTTAAAAGATTTTGTTGTTTCATTGTTGAAATTTTGATACATTAAAGCTTAGTATACACTAGACACCTGCTGAAAAAAAAATGTAACATGTTTGGCATCGCCGAGTATGAGTAAAAAAATTATCCGATTACAGCTGTCAAATGGGCTCGTAGGCATCGTGCACGGGCATCGTTATCGTTATATCAAAATAATCATTTAATTTCTAAAATTTGTTAGATTTTGAACAAAAATTAATAATCTAAATTAAATCAAAGCGGGCGAATATCCCCTAATCGGGGCACGAAACCATTCGTCGCCAATAACACAATCTACATTAAGGACCACTCACACATGTTAGTTGTTGCGTTCCATTTTGCAAGAGGAAAATGAGAGAAAGAGAAAAGAGGTAGAACATACGAAGTTGCTGTTGGAATATACCAGGGCTCCCCAAGAATAGAGGAAAATGTGACTGTCTCTATCTGACACTCAGTGGTGCATGACTTCAGCAAGCATTCGATGTGAACTGCCAGATGTGTTTGCCGCCCAGGGGCTACGTAAGGGGACCACTGAAATATACATTGGTTTGTACTATCTGTGAGTGCCTACCATGCGGCACGCAGTAAAAATCAACAACGATTGCAACTTCTTCGCTATAGTCGAAAATAATCATTTTATCCCAAAATTTATTTTATTTCAAACAAATATAGTAAAGTATACTGAAAAACACAACGATAAAAATAAAAAAACATTTTACTTACACAACGAATATTTTACTCGTAATCGTACGATTCGGGAATCAATCGTGCAGGTGGGCTCTAGTAACACCTCAAGAAGAAAGAAAAAAAAAAATTCCATATAGAAATAATTCACAAAACCTGAGACCACAATGGCCTTTGTTTTGTGAATTAATTTTTAAATGGGGTTTTTTGTTTTGGCAGTTGCTTTGTTGAGGAGTATACTAAGCTTAAGACGAATGGGTAAGTTTTAGTTTCAACTTTGTATCCCCGTAGCGCCCATTGAAACTTAAATTTTTTTCGAAAATTGTATTATCTATAATACACAAGGAATCCGTTTAGGGAGCGCCCTCTCTAAACTTCAATTTTTGCTGTAAAAAGAGCACCATGATGCACAATTGTTTTGCTATTGATGATTCTTAGCGATGAGAGTGTGGATTGGCGAATTTTCATGACTCCCTCAGACAATATTCAAATATTATACAAATTTGTTGTCTTCAAATATTTTAAAAATCGTAATGGAACCGGTTATTTTGTTTCGGTTATGGTTAACCAAAATGAAATCCATTCGGTTTTGGTTACACTTACGTTTATCGTATACATGTTTTATAGGTAAAAAATGGCGGTTGTTGTTTCGGTTGGATAACTTGTTTTTGAGCATAACCTTTAAAAAGAATTGAACCAATACCAATATTCTTTTGAATGAAGTGTTTGCCGGAATGCAAATCGATCGGGAATTAGGACTAGTTCGGTTCAGTGGTTTATAAAACCACCGGTTTGGCTTACAAGATGGTTTTTGAATGGTAAAACCAAACCGCGGTTTCGGTTCGGTTGAGTGGTTCATTCTCAGTACTTGAGCATAATACAATCCGATAAGAAATTATATAGATTTGAAGATGATTTGAAAAATTGGATTCGAGACTCCCTCGGAGAGGCTGCTCCTGTCCAAATTCTGTCGTTTAATTGTTCAAAGAGCTCCAGTTCGCTCCCCCTTCCCAAACTTAGAGATAAATAATACATCAGTGTGCTTCATGTTGCTGTTTTGCAAATCTAAATGGTGGATTTGCTGTATTTGCTTTGCTCATGTTCATGGTTAGCCATCTAGATGGTTTTTGTTGCCATCTACTTCATCCTCATGTATTTCAAAACCATGTACATGCTTAACCAAATTATGTATTTTTATGTGTGCACGCATATGGTCACACTGAAAAATATTTAAAATCAAAAAACAACTGCTGCTAAAAACAGTTAAGTCTGTATTGATAAAAAGTAAACCCAAAATGAAAAATATTGGATGTGGCTTTTGTATGCAAGACACCTGCAGACATAGCCAAAGAGACAGATCCGCATTTTAATTCCCTAGTTCATTGCTTAAGCTAAGTTCACACAGGCAGATAATTTAGCCAAATTTTGATTAAAATAGAGATGATTGAAGATTTTACAGGATTTAAAACAAAAGCTATAGTTTCATACGCAAATAATTTGATCAAATATGCCCGGAAAGTTCCACAATTTGGCCTTTATGGCCAAATTTTCATCAAAATTTGTCCAAATTATTTGCCTGGGTGAACTTAGCTTTAGACCTATTGCTTAATCTCCCATCATAGTAACAAGTCGTTCAAAAAAAAATCCTTCTCCTCCTCTGTAAAATGCATGCTTTACTTTTTAAAATTGGCGCGCAATAAATAAAACAAAAATTCGCCGAGTGGCAAGGCGCTGCCAACTCACTTTTAGTGCCTTTCCAGCCCTCCCGGTGTGACCGTGGCGCAAATGCCCAAATTCATAATCCATCTACATGAGACAACCGATTGCACAAAATCCACCTAGTTGCGAAATCTAGGTGGATTTCGATTTGAGCAAAAACAGGAACATGAGAAAACGGCCCTTAATCCTTATTATCATTATTTTATTTTCACATTTTGTTTTTATGACTTTTCCTCAGGCCCGACGGGCATACGTATTTGGTTCTAACGATATGTCATTGATTCTCAGTTAAGGCCCCGGCAGCGGCAAGGCATTCTCTAGACAGCCATTACGTTGTCCTGGCTTCAGCTCTGTCTGCTGCTCCAGCTCCAGCTGCTGCTGCTGGTGTCGTCAAGCGCCTTTGGGTGTTTGATATATTATGGCCTGTCGTTGTTGTCTTGTTTATTTGCGTTATTTAGCCAAACGTAGCCCCAAAACATTTTTATTGTTATGACGCATACTTCCTCTTCCCCTCTCTGGAATGGAGACAATTTCTTGATGTCATGATTTATTACATTTGGCCTGCATTTCAAATTGATTGAATATTTAGTTAAGTGTCTTACGCATTGCCTTCTAAATTGCTTACCGCTGAGACTAGACGCGCCGACTTTAAGTCTCGTCTTTCGTTTAAGGGGAGTGCTGGGAAAAAAGTCAATTTCGTTAATCAACACGAACGACTTAATCCAAATTGAATGAACTCGAACCGGCTCTGCTGCCAAAGCGGATCATCATCAAAAAAAAAGCAAGAAGAAAATTTACACATTTTTCGCATTTTTGCCAATAAGTGACTATGCCAAAACCAAATCGGCTCAAGGCTCAGGTGAGGCCCAAAGGCCTAAAAAAAAGCGAAAATTGAAAAACGCAGCTGCCAGGACCATAATAAAGCCCTACCAATACCCAAGCAGAGCGACAGAGTGAGAGAGAGTGCGAATGAATTGAGTCTGCAGGCGAGTCAATGTGTGCGTTTGTGTGTGGGCGTTTCGGCTCAGCCACGCTTGAGGTGATAATGTAATAAGCACTTTTTATGACCCAACAGGATTTAGACCTAAAAATTCCATCTACACATGACCAGGCCCCCAAGTCCAGGCATTGTTCTGTCTAGAAAGTTCGTTTGTTCGTTTGGTGTTTTTTTTTGGTTTTTTTTTTATATTTTCAGGGCAGAATTTAGATTTTGCCCTGCAGTTGTTTGGGCACAGAGACCATATTGTTTTTGTCGGACCAGGAATAGTAGCAGGGCTCTGGGACTACTAATTGGTAGCATTCACTTGCAGTGCAGAACAAATAGTGGGAGGGTTCATAATCTCGACAAAAAATACATCAGAATATAGATTAACTTTTAAGCTTAGTGCGAAATGTCATTGCATTGCTGAGCTAGCGTCCAATGCAGAAAAGCATTCAACAGTTGAGTGGGTGGTGTAAAAAAATAACTAGATGGCCCTTTTTTGATGCCCTACGACTGCTACACATATCTACATTTAAAAGGGGAAAGACAATGCACGTTTTTTATGCCGCTAGGTGAAATTAGACAATAGAACATTTCAATATGTTTTTAGGGCTTAGCTTTTTTCTTCTTTCAACCAAGGGCACATTAAATTTTTTCCATTTTTGGTTTACTTTCTGTTTTTAGATTTCAAATATTTTTCAGTATGCGCACAAAAATAAAAGTACATAACTTGCATTAACATTTAGATGGTTTTGAAATCAATGAGGCAGAGCAAATGCTGTAAACCCAACTATATTTGGGAAAACAGCAACATGAGAAAACGTTGCTAAGTGATCTTTGCTGATATATTATTGTGGCTCTATTTCTCTAAATCAACAGCTTATCACAACCTTTTACCTTTTTTGCAATGAAAATACAGAACATAGAATATATTGCCGTAATCCTAAAAGCAAATTTACTTCAAATCATTAGCTGGTGAGAGTGACGTCTGCAAATAAGCTAGTGTATGTTTTTCATTCCTTCCGCCACTTTACCACCAAGCAATGAACTAAAAATAACTGACATTAAATAATGATTTCGGTAATACGTTTAATGCTAAAACGACGCTTCATATTCTTTGGACTTATAAGTTTAAATGGCCGGGAAGACAGTAAAATTCCATTCATTAGTGAGACAAATCTTTAATTTGGTTTGTATTTGCTAAGGATCTTTTAACAATATGTCTTTCAAAAGTCAAATACCCTAAACGGATCATTAAACATTTAGGATTCGGATGCTCTTTTAGCGGGGTGCCAAAAAACAAAAAAAAAAAAAAAAAAATCCAATTTTTAGGGGAAAAAAAAAATTTCTTTTGTTTGGTTTCAAACCTCTAATGTTTTGTTAGGAGATTTTGCAAAGGTCTTTTCTCACTAGCGCCTTTTGTCAAAGTGGCGCCCTCTACATGACAGCTAGCGGATTAAGGGATGGAAACTAATACCTCATGTTTGGCGCCAACAAATTTTTTAATTTTGCATTATATTGGTGGAGCATGCCTTAATAAATTTTTAAAAAGGCACCAAAAAAAAAAAACACAAAAAAAAATTTCAGTTAATCATTAAATTAACCACATCTAAAAAAGGAAATTTTTTGGCAAAATGCATCAACTGGAACATCTGGTGTTCCAACTAGATTTTCTAATTAGAAAATGAAATCTCTAGAAGTTCTGTGGCACCAACGAATTTTTCGAGAGATTTACAAACCAACCGTCGGCAAAATCTCTAGAGATTTCCGTGGCACCCCCATATATATCGATATTGAATTTTTGATGTAAGACAATATCAAGATTACTGACATGTTCAATGTTAACAGTATCATTGAGCTAATTTATTTGTCATTTAAAGCGTATTATAAAATCACTTTCTGTCTACGCTCAAAGTCTAGTGGCTCTACGGTCGCGAAACATTAAAAACCACTAGAAATTGAAAGCTAAAACTGATTTTTGTTTGAGTGTACGTATGTTCTTGGTTGTCTAGCGCACGCCAAATCATTCACCAACAACAACAAAACCTTTGCTTGGAATTAAGGAGATGAGAGGATACTTATTAAGTTGCTGTTGCACTAAGTGAGGGCTAAACGCAAGTCTATTTCTATGTGGAAACGAACAACGAATAGCGGCTTGAGTATAAGGCCTGAGCACCACTATTCTAAAAATTTAAAATTGTAAACGAAATATGTTATTATACGTTTAAGGGGCCGATTCCTCATTTTTTGCATGAAAGTCTCATAAGCTTACAAATAGCAGAGTAAGATGTGAGCGTATCTGACCCATAGCAGCTATTTGGAAAAAGAGAAACAGTAAAACACACTAAAATATCCCGATAGTGATACATCTATTTTAGTCAAAAATATCGAAATTTCAATATATAAGGTTGTCAAAAAAGTCTTGCGGTATTCTTATTGAATTTTCAATTGTTCATAAAATTGGTTTTAATAATGCGATTTAAGTCAAATATGCGCCGTTTTGTTCGATGACGAGTTCCCAACGAGATGCCAACTTCATAATGCCCCTCTTATGAAGCTCGCTTCCCTATTGGCAAAAAACTCGGAGAGCCAATTTTCACAGGACTCTCTTGTGGCCAACTTCCGACTACCAAGCTCGTTCGCCATGGACAGAAATAGGTGGTAATCACTTGGTGCGAGATCCGGACTATACGGTGGATGCAAAAGAACCTCCCATCCGAGCTCCCGGAGCTTCTGGCGCGTCACCAAAGATGTGTGTGGCCTGGCGTTGTCCTGATGGAAGACAATTCGGCCTCTGTTGATCAAGATGGCCTCTTCTGCATGAGTGCTGCATTCAAGCGGTCCAGTTGTTGGCAGTACAGGTCCGAATTGAGCGTTTGGCCATAGGGGAGCAGCTCATAGTGGATGATTCCCTGCCAATCCCACCAAACACACAGAAGAACCTTCCTGGCCGTCAATCCAGGCTTGGCCACCGTCTGGGCAGCTTCACCGCTTTTCGACCACGACCGTTTGCGCTTCACGTTGTCGTAAGTGACCCACTTTTTCATCGCCAGTCACCATCCGCTTAAAAACGGGTCGATTTTGTTGCGATTCAGAAGCGATTCGCATGCATCCATACGGGCAAAAATGTTTTTTTGCGTCAAGTCGTGTGGCACCCATACATCGAGCTTCTTTTTGAATCCAAGCTTCTTCAAATGGTTTATAACGGTTTGATGACTCATGCCCAGCTCTTGGCCGATGCTACGGCTGCTACTATGCCGGTCTCTTTCGATCAATTCAGGACCGTGGCGCATCTTCGATCACCTCTGCACCAGAACGAAAACGTTGAAACCATCGTTGTGCGGTGGAAATGGAAACTGTATCGGGTCCATAAACTGCACAAATTTTATTGGCAGCATGAGATGCATTTTTGCCTTTATCGTAGTAGTACTGTTAAATATGCCGTATTTTCTCTTTATTTTGCTCCATGTTTGCGACGCTATAACTCACGAACGACTAAAAACAAACAACAATAAATCAAACACGTGTTAGCGCGTGAAAAGAGCTTTCCAAAAAGCTCTAGCGTGAACCGATGCGACGAATACAACTAGAACTACGCGGAAAAACCGATGTTTTTTATAAGGAGGTGTCACGGAAGTTTCGTCCAACCCAAAACCAATTCTCGGTGTAACAGAAATCTTTTCCGGTTAGCTTCAAATCTCTCGTGTTTTGTTAGGAGATTTAGCAAAATTCACCACCCAAAAAATTTTCACAAGCAAAACTAATTTTGGAAATGTAAACATCATTATTTCTTGCATCGGTTTCGTCAAAAAATAAATTATTTAATGAGTTTAAGCATTGAATATCGGGTTTCAATAGTTATTCGCAAAATCCAACCAAAGTCTTTCATATTGTCAAAAGCAACCACCTCAGGTTGCGCCATCTACCGAATGTGTCACCATCTAAGTTACAGCCCGCTTATTAACGGCTGGCAAGTTATACTTCATGAGTGGAGCGATTTTAGAGATTTCCAGGACACCCCCGATAGGTAGTATTTCCGGCATCTCTAATCTAAGGAAAGTGTGTTGGTTTGGTCCTGGATATTTGCTTTCGGTGTAAAAGTCTAATGAATGACAAATGAAACTTTCTTGAAAAAGTTATACAGATCTCGAGATGGTTAGTAACAAACACTTTGATCTAAATGTATAGTTTTCATGCTTAAAAAAATGACTTAAATAAAAGCAATTCCTTGCTTTTATTTGCACATTTAAATTATAAACCTTTAAACAATTCATCCAGCTTTGTTTACCAAGGCAAATTGTTGTAGCTGCATTGTTGATGATCATTTTTCGCCTGCTCAAAGTCAGCGGCATTGCGGTATCTTTTTATGTCAACTCCCTGGTGGCGGGCATCCAGTACATACACATACAATTGCAATGGCCTTCGCTTCGGATGCGGTCCCCAAAGGCGGAAAAAAGCCTGCTTAGAATTCGCAACACGAGCGCATTGCGAAATCCTAATTGCATTTGTCTGATTGCAGCTGTTGCAGTGGAGGCCTATCGCATGATGAGGCTGTTGCTGATTCATTAAAAGCTACCAAATATCGTCCGTCTTTTGGGCTTATGACAGCGAACATGTAAATGCCATTTACAGTTTCGATTGTCTTGTCAGCAGCAGCAGCAGCAGCAGAAGATGGGCCTCAATTGGAATTCCATTTAATGTAATTTGAGTGCCATCATTCAAGATAAGCAGAACAAAAGAATAAGAAGAAGAAGCGGCAGCAGGACCGACCCTGATTTCGGTTGACGTTTAACATGATTTCAGGGCTGTCAGAATTTCGTTTACACCAGAACCCCCGCTGATGGATGGCTGAGTTGAGAGCTCTCTCTCTCGCACTCTCTCTCTCTCTGTCTCTGTCTAATTAAGCCATAAAAAGCGGGTGCATTTGGAAATTTAAACATCAAACAAACTGCATTTCGAAAACTGCAGACACAGACATTATTTCCCGCTGACTGAAGTTTATTTTCAAGCTGACCTAAATTCTACTGGGAATTAGTTACACACACGCGCACACACATTTCGACACGTTCACGCAGTTTTTCCCCAAGTAAACAATTGGCCAAATGTGTGCGAGCTGGAAAAACACAGGCAGTTGGGCAGGTAGGCAGGTGGGCAGGTGGGCACCAGGCGGGTAATTTCCCCGCATTTTCTCGCATATCCCTTAACTAATTTTGCAGGCTTCATTAGAAAATATTATTTATGCATGTTGCTGACACACAATACTCAACCTTTTGTCGAAGGGTTAAAGGACCAAGGACTAACCACAGGCGACGACACTAATTAAAAATTGTGCGGCAACCCTTCACAAGCTGCCAAGCTCAAAATTGAAAAGCTTCAGCCAGCCAAAATCCGCCAAATACCCGGCACAAACACACAAACACCTTTCGACCTTGTGCGACCCGCGGCCCATTGATGATGTTGTTAATGGAAAAAATCTCAACACCCTTTCAAAACACACAGAGCCAGAGAGAGAAGCCAACAGAGATAGAGACAGAGAGAGAGTCAAACAATGGCGCGTAATTCTACAAAATTTACATTCCTTAATTAATCTTGTTTGCGCTGCGGCAGTTGCCTGGCTCTGCCTCTGCCTGGTTTTTCCCTCTTTTGGGGGTTTCTCTCTAGCCATATTTACAGCATTGCCCCGGCTCCCCCTCAGGGTTCAAACCAACACCAACCACCCATCCGCGCTAATGACATTCGACTCACAGGCACAAGATGTTAGAAAACACTTTCCACTGCCACTGGCGCCTCATCTCTTGTCTTATTAACCCATATCCTGTGTCGCAGCCATTTGCCTAATGAACCCTTTTGGAGCCAAGGTGAAGACAGCAGAGCTGCGTCTCGTTTTAATCAACAAATTTTGCCTGGCAAGACATGTGACATTTATTGAAATTTTAGTTGGAAACATGAGAGCAATTTAAACTCAATTTAAACACAAATGCATGAGTTGACAACTTTAATGGGGTTTTCAGGCTAGTGGGGAAAGTTGAATGGGTTATTGTAATACTTTTCCAAAAACTGTTGAATTGTTTCTCTATAAGTTATCAGAAGACAGTTTTTAGTCAGGGAGATGAAAGTTTAAAAACTGGGTACAAATTTGCTTCCACAGACGGAATAGTCCATGAGCACTTGGCCATTTATATGTATATTTATATTTAATATAACAGCTCAAGTGTGATTTCTAATGAGGTGGGAGGGACTAAACTCTATGTGGATTCGCGCCTCCAAAAAGGTAAAGGTGCCTTCCACATTGACAAAAAATTAGCCTCTTCAAGTAAAAGAACTCCTTCACATGGAAAATTACAACTTCCATTGTGTCTAAAATATAAATATTTGTCAACCGATGCCTGCGCAACAAGTATAGAGCGGTTTGACAACGTAATACGAAAAAGTAAAAGTAACGGGATAGGAAACACACTGCGAAAAGTAAGAGCAACATCGCTGGGAAGGCTATTTTATGGATCACCTTAAACTGAGTGGGTCGGACCCCAAGCAGACTTTCAAAAACTTATAGGAGGACTGTCGGTAAAGAAGCGGAAAGTATCTTTCTGTCTATATATATAGGTGTGTACAAGGTATACTAAACAAGGTAGGCTCCCTCACTCTCTCTCTCTCTTGGACAACTTGATAAATTTCAGTCAGTAAGCAACTGTTGTAAGCAAGGCATCTCCGCGGACGAATTTTTTGGGTTTTATCTAGTACCTTAGTAGGCTTTGTATTGAAATATATTACTCGCTCTCTTTGACATAAATATACGGAGTTCTGAGAAAGCGAGTGAGCCTACCTTGTTTAGTATGCCTTGGGTGTGTATATTTTTACGCTCCAATGTTTACAGACGCTTTCTTTCTTTTGCAAAGGAATAAATAAGAGTCTCGATGAGAAAAACCTTTTTTTTAGAAATTCTTTTTCAAACAAAGATTGAAAATTGTAAGTCAATTTATTAATATTTATCCAGAATGTGACTGTTTTAGTGAACTCATTGAATATCAATCAAAGAACTTTTAGCAGGCTCAAGGTCATGATTTTTTGTTCATAACTTCTCTTACACAAAGGAGGCTGGTTGACTATATACCTTTTTCCTGAAATACCACATCAGCAATCTTTGCCTATCTCCAAAAGGCAAGCTTATAGCAAAATCTGACAACAGCAGCAATCGGCAAGTAACAGAAGCCTTTGAGTGTGTGTGCGCCACGTATCGGCCCTTCTGTTTGTTATCCAATAAGTATTACCTGTACAAAAAAAATGTGTGAGTGTCATTAACACTCGAGAGGCTTTGATGTGAAACATGATGCTTATTTTAAGAACTTATTTTCAAATCACAAGCTCTCTCAATGGTATATAAATCAGCAAGGGCACTCTTTCGAAAGAAGAAAACTAACAGAGAGTAGAAATATCAGCAACAAGAACAATGGTTGCAGGGTTCTTTCATTTTTTCATGAAGTCTTTTTATTGTAATGATCCATAGATAAATGATGATGTTTCACCCACCCAGATACCAACAAGGTGAGATCCCAGATCCCACCCAGATCCCTCCCCGATCCCACCTAGATCCCTCCCAGATTCTACCCAGATCCCACCCAGATTCCACCCAGGTCCCACCCAGATCGCACCCAGATCACAGCCAAATCCTACCCAGATCCTACCCAGATCTCACCCCGATCTCACCCAGATCCCACCCAGATCCTACCCAGATCCCGCCCAGTTAAGATCCCACCCAAATCCCTCCCAAATACCACCAGATCCCACCAAGATCCCACCCAGATCGTTCCCAGAACCCACCCAGTTGCCCCTCTTCAGCATCTTTCCTACCTCTTCGCTTGCCCCCTCTGTTTGCCGGGAAACTCCACAAAACAACAACACAAAATATGAATGAAGTCAGCGTCACGTGACGCTGAAATCAAATTTTACTCCTACTAAAATCTTCCGTACCGAAATTAAAGATGTTTCACATCATTAGTAAGAAAAACTGTTTTGTTTTCAATATTAGCGCTCTTAAACTCGGTCATGGTTAATATTATGTGATTTTAAGCTGATTTGCGAAGTTTGGTCTAAATCGCTAGTCGTTGAAGCAAGCTTTTTCAAGTATATTAAACTTCGGCACAGACGAAGTAAGCTTTGCTTCTTCGTTTCAGTATGTGTCGATTCGCTGATGTGTAAACAACATAGTTTGTGTGTGCTCCGAATATGTCAACTTGTCCCCAAAAAACTTTTCTGCTTTCTGCTGCATTTGAAGAAAAATACAGCTGAAGGCCTTCGAGTGCTATATCTAATCATACGGCCCGCCCAGCCATACGCCGAACTCTACGCCAAAGTCGAATACTTACGGTGGCAAGGTCTTGTATTTGGTCTGACCAATTCGGCGTGGTGTACTATGAGCTGCTACAACCGGGTTACATTCCATTACAGGAAAACTCTACCCAGCTCCATTGATGCGTTTGAGCCGAGCACTGAAGCAAAAACGGACAGTCGGTCAAAACATATCTTTAAACGCTGAAATGGGAAGTCCCGCCCTACCCTCCGTATAGCTCAGACATTGCCCCTTCCGATTATTATTTTTTTCGCCGATGACGCATTCAACCAAACACCAAAATTGGATTGATTCGTGGATCGCATCAAATGACGCATAGCTTTTTCCAGAAAATTGAGAACTGCCAGAAAGATGAAAAAAATGGGATGGCTAGCGATGAGCAATAGCGTCCAACTTGAATAAAAATCCTTGAAACCATTTTTGTACAGGCAATATAATAGAAAAACTTTTAAAATCGATAAGGTATGAAAACATAATCTTGAAAAATTTCTTCTGTCAAGTAGATTCTCTCAAATTTAGTACGTTCGTTCATACTAGATATAAGAAATAAGCTTGTAATAGAGTGATTTTAGTTGACAAATATTACAACAAATTCGACAAATATTAACAAATATTTAGGGTGCGTGAATTTAAGTGTCAGTTTTTTCCTTACATGTGTGAACACCTGCCAGTCGCAGTGCCAGTCGACTGCTGCCATAATTGTTCAGAGCAAACATTTTACTCAGTGTGAACAAACTGCCAGAAAGCAAAATTTTAATAATTTTCAACCAATTATTAGTTCGAATCAAAGCGGAACTTCAACATGAAAAAAATAAATTTAAAAATTTTCAACAATTATTTTAGTTCTGAATCAAAGGAGGAACCTATTGGATTCAAAATGCTTAAAAGACGCACCACCAGTTATGAAAACAAATAATTATTACATTAAAAAAAAAACAAATAATTATATTAAATTTATTTGAAAATATATAGGGTTTTACGCAGGCTCAATTTCATGGTCAATTATTATTCAATAAAATCAACACAATTCAACAGAGAAAGATCACAACATTTTTGGCATAGCAATGGTATGTCTGGACAACGCTGTTTGGAAATTGACCGCAATCCCTTGTCAGCAGACTTCTCGCTACTACACTCCAACCACTTGAAAATCTCAGTATTTATACGCACATGTTTGCCAAATAAATGCTTTAAGGCTGTAATTTCACACCGTTGTAATTCTAAAGTATTTGAAAATTATAACATGTTAAAGGGGCGACTGAGATTTGGTGTTTAAATATGTTTGAAGTCAAATCAAGGTGCATATTAATTCATATTAATACAAAAATGGCATAGTGATTGTTATATTTTTAAATAAGCATTTTTGCCCTAAGTGTATATAAACCGAAACGTTGTCCATATTGTGCAGGGGCTTGGAACCCTACAGAAAATACTACATTTCATTTTTGGCAACTGGAATTTTAACTCGATTGTGCCTAGGATTTTAAATCTGAAATCAGCTTACAGTACTTTTCAAAGGACTGACCTTTGGAAAGGGCCTTAGTTAACTAGCGTGTTACAGAAAAAAGTTCAGATTTTCGAAAAAGTGAGCTATCTAACTGCATAGCAATTTTTTAATACTCAATATTGGAGTAAATTGTGAGTTTATTTGACACATAGCAGCTATATAAAAAAAATAAATTTTTAAAGAAATTTCTATCTGCAGTTATTTAAAAATCGATTATTTCTGTTAATTAAGCTCGTACAAGGCTAATCCTAACGGTATCATGCTGCGCTTGAGTGGTTGAACCACAGAGGGAAACAATTTGCGTATTTAATATCAACATTAAAAAACTGAAGCTAAAAGCTTTGACAGAAATGTGCTGTTTAAAGCTCTCTTTTCCCCACATGTTTTTTATATGTCAATTGCCATGTGGAGTAACTGTTGTTGGTTTTGCCTGCATATGGTTTTTCCACCCACATTTAAGACTCTTAAATGATTAACGTCTGCACCGAGACACACACACACGCACCTAAAGCGGATGCCCAGTTCAGTGTCATTAATATAAAAATGAAATTACCTGTCCCATGTCAGTGGCCATTAACAAAAAAACAACAACAACTATAATAGTAACAATAAGAGAACAGCAGAAAAAAGGACGTGGAGCACTACACATTGTTCGCCTTGAGTGCGCGGCTCATCAAATTGAAAAATGTCAACGATAGAGAACATGGGTAAATCAAAGAGAGGGAGAAAAAAAATGAAGCACAGGTAAATGGTAAAAGGTAAAAGGTAGAAAATGCCACGCCCTTTGTAGCCTGTTGTGGACACGCGGCCCAGTTGCATTGACAATCGACAAATGAGGAAAGATAATGCACAACATTAATCTTGCTACCAGCAATTTGTCAGAGCTCCAGAGTTTCGTTCTCTCTTCGATTCAACCTGCCAAATGCAGTTCAAACATTTGTGGTCCTGGCCCGGCCAGCACTTGAGTCTGCAGGAAGGTTCGACGTTTTGTCTCTGTCGCTCCTAAGCGTTGCTTTCATCAATTAATTTACAATTTGCCAGCCATCCGCATCCGCAGCAACGTCCATTTCCATTGCCGGACTGTGGTCAACGTCAGCCGGGCGTTTGGCATACTTTTTTTTGTATTTTGCCCCAGTAATGGCTGTGTCCTTGCTCCATGTCCCGGTCCGAGTACGTAAATTGCATTGGTTGCCAACTTGTTGAAAGGCGGGACTGAGAAAATGCAGCTCGGGACTTAAATGCTTTTCAATGTTTTCCGTTACGGACTCACCTAATTTAAGGGAGGAGCCGGGTCGGAGGGCTGGGACACCGTTTAATGCTCACAATTTAGCTTTTAATTAGATCGGCAAATTTGTTTTCAAACCATTTTGTGTGCTCGTGCGGGAAGCGCATACAAATGTCCCCTCCAACTGCCACTTGGACGCCTCCTTGCTCCACGGTCTTAAGAGCCACGTCGCACGTTTGGCCCTGGAATTAGAGTGCTTACGGTTTTTCATTTTAATTGTTTTGTGCGGCGGCTGGCGAAGTGTTTTCTCTTCTCTCGGCTTGCCTCTTCCTTGGGGGTGTTCCGCCGTGTCGCTGATTTATTTATTTCTATTTGCCGTTTTTTATGTTTTTTTTTTTTGCGTTCTTATATTTGTATTTTATTTTCACAAAACCCCAAGCAGCAGCACAATTGCGGTCGCTGCTCCTCCGGCGGCTGCGCTGTCTGCGTGCCATGTTCTAGTTTTCTATTTTTGCTCCCCTCGGCCGTAATGGCAACCTTAATCACGTAATGATTTCAGACTGAGTGAGTGAGTAAGTGAGTGAGTGAGTGAGCCGAATGGGTGTCCGATTTTTTTGTTCTTCATTTTGTATTTTGCACAATTGGCACAAATCTCAACTAATGGCCAAAATGTTGCGGGCACTAATTGAAATTTAATTTTCCTTTAAGAGATATCCTTGCCCAACAGTTGGGGTGATTGGATGGTGACCCAAAGCCGGCTAGGAATATTTCAAATTTGTTAAAAAAATATCATAATATACTTGAAACCGTATTGACCATCCCCACCAAATTGTTTAATATAACTAGGTTTTGGTCAAAATTAATTAATTGTGAAGGGAAAGATTGAGCAAGGGCTTTATTAGTTCGGTTCGATTAATTTAACTGCCCTTAACTTTTTCAAAGAGGTGACAAAATTGTTTTAAATTTTCAAAGCATAGAAGCAAATGTTTACTTATAATTCATAGCGAGTTACAAAAATTGTTTTCTGTCTACAAATATAGCATATATCAAGTTTGCAATCCGCTCCGGAACCGAACTCTGCAGAACGAGTTCGGTTCTGTTTTTATTTGGTCCGGACCGTCTAAATCTATGACCTCTCGAACCTAAGCCTTAATTAGAACTCCTATGTATGGAAAAAGATTCGCTTAACAAAAAATGCTGAAATTTATTTTTAAGGGTAAACAAACTTTACAACTTCTCTTTACAAACATTTGACTTCATACCTTAGTATCGGAATTCTCTTCCTTTCTGACAGTGAATTGTGGTGTTCCACAGGGTTTTGTCCTAGGACCCTTGCTATTTTCCATATATGTTAATGACCTGCCAAATGTCTTATCTAAATGTGAAAATCAAATGTATGCAGATGACGTTCAAATGTATGTTAGTTCTCCGTTATTGTAATAAAAAGCTAAGAGAAGTGATTAAAATAGTCAGTCAAAGTAAATGTCAAAAAATATACCTAGGTAAGGTAAAAGGTATCCGAAACTTCCAGTACCTAGGTAAAGGTAAAGGTACTTTTTAATAAGCCATTTAAAGTATGGTTTATCGAACGTCCCTACCCGCATCGTTGTCAACAACACTGAAATTGCATTTGCTGAGCAAGCCGCAAACCTTGGTATCCAATTCAACACAACTCTTAAGTGGAGTAACCATATTGCAAAAGCAACTGGAAAAATATTCGGAATTATAAGACAGCTGTCTATTACGCAGAAACTCATCCCTCTTAATCTTAGGTTTCAAGTTGCAATATCATGGCTAATTCCAACCCTTTTTTATGGAAAAGAAATTTTTGGGTTCTTGTGATGCTGTCAGCATGCAGAAACTTCAATTGCCAGAAATGCATTTAATCGTGATCGAAGAGATCATATAACTAGCTATGCCCATACAATTTTTGACTTAAAGGCCTGTACTCAGATGAGATAAATTTTTAGTTTGGTACGATATTTCACACGAAAAGAAACAATTTTGTACAGTTTTTTGAAATCTGAATACTTTTGAAGAGGCGTCTTATTTGTATGAAGCACTGTGCCGAACTAATTTTTTATCTCATCTGAGTATAGGCCTTAAGCCTAGAAAACTGGATTTGACTCAGAACATTAATACTGATAAGTTTAAGGTTTTAACAATTAAAGAGCCTTAGTATTTAATTGAAAATCTGCAACTTGTGTCATCAAGAAGGACCAACAACATAGTTTGCCAACGGGTAACACTCGCAATTTCCGAAAATCAATTTTTTATTCAGGCAGTTCACTTTTGGAATGATCTACCGTATTAAATTTAAATAATAATTTTTAGTCTTAAGTTTTATTATATTGTAAGCTCGGTTAAAAGCAAGATTGTTTTGTATACACCTTTGGTGATCAATGACTTCATTTATAAGCACTGTGCCTTGTGTGATCTCTATAAATATAAAAGAGAGTGTCCTGATTCACTGACTGACTGATTGGCAATCATCGCATAGCCTAAACGGTAAGAGATAGAAAGCTGAAATTTGGACAGGAGTTTCTGTTAGTGGTGAAAGTGAGTACTAAGACGGGGTTTAGGAAAATTCCACACGAAAAAAGTGGGAAAAGCGTCGGAAAAGATTGTATGGGAAAAATGTTATTTTTCATCCGATTGACTTGAAACTTGGTTTGTAAGCTAGTACGCGAAATAATTACGATTTTGGAAAATCCGCCTACAAGAAAAATGGCCCTAAAATTCTGCATGCATAAACTATTTTTCATCCGATTGGCCTGAAACTCGGTTTGTAAGGACAGAATACGAAATAATTTGAAATGTGATTTTCCGATGTTGGAAAATTTTACCTGACGGTCGGAAAATTCCCGGAAAATTCTGCATAAAAAACCATTTTTCATCCAATTGGCTTCAAAATCGGTTTGTAAGTATAAAATACGAAATAACCTGAAATGTAATTTTCCGATGTTGAAAATTTTGACCCAAAGGTTGGAAAATTCCCGGAAAATTCTTTATGAAAAAGACTATTTTTTATCCGATTGGCTTGAAACTCGGTTTGTAAGGGTAGAATACGAAATAATTTGAAATGTGATTTTTCGATGTCGGAAAATCCGCCCCCATGCGTGAAAATTCCCGGAAAATTCTGCATGAAAAATACTATTTTTCACATGATTGACTTGAAACTCGGTTTGTAATGTCAAAATGAGAATTCATTTGTGTTTTCATTTTCCGATGTTGGAAATACCGCCGGGATGCTCACTGGGAAGTGGGTGGGATGTGGGAGGGATTTGGGTGGGATGTAGATGGGAAGTGGGTGGGATGTGGGCGGGAAGTGGGTGGTATGTGGGTGGGATGTAGGTGGAAACCGGGTGGAAAGTTGGTGAGAATTGGGTGGAGAGTGGGTGGGAAGTGGGTGTGCATTATAAAAGAGCGGCGGGTGTTTTTTTTTTTCGATATAAAATAACGAAACCGAATGAGACGTGTTCAGAAATAAGAACAAAATGATGCTCAAGAATCAGACTTCTATGTTATAAATAAAGACTTGAGAATTTCATGTGTTTAAGCCCGACTATTTCTGAGAAGTGTAGTGAAAAGTATGCCATTTTTATAAAGGCGTGTCCAATGTTATGTTGTTTAGCTAAAGCTGCGTTTTATATTTGTTGCTGCCGGAACTATTCGTTCATTTTTTTATTTTAGTCAAAGTTTTTGTGCTTTCTACAGCGCTGGCTCAAGGTCAATGGTTGATAACAATTTAATGCGATCAACACAATTCAACAGAGATAGCTCACAACATTACATCGGAATAGCATTTGGAATGTCTGGACAGTACTGTTTCGGAATTTGTCCCCAAATCCTCATCAGCAGACTTCTATGCTAGACTTGAGCCAGCGCTGTAAAAAGCACAAAAACTTTGACTAAAATCAATGCAGGTCACTAAAACCCTTATATGTATTTTTTAAATTTATTTATTCAGACTATTTAGGCTATTAATTCCTGCATGGATCACTAGGTAAAGTATATACCATGGTGCAAATATAAAGATATGTATGGGTGGAGAAAGACTTAAGTCAAATGATAATTATGTCTGTGAAATGAAAGCGTTTTTTTTGCAAATCATTCTTGGCAATGTGGTACGAAGTACTTGAATTTACGGCAGACTATATTTTCACTAAGAAACAACTTTCACTAGTGTTTGGTTGTCTATGAGTAAGTGAACCAAAATGAGTTGTTTACTAAATTGAACAAGTGAACGTGTTTTTTTTAATTGTTCTAGCTTAGTGACTCGTGTTCAGTGGATATGTTAGGTATTTCTTGTTTAATGACTCAAGTCTAGTGACTTTTGTTCATTAATTGTTGTTAACTCTGTGACTCTTGTTCAATGACTTTTGTTTGGCTGTTCTTTGCCTCGAGTTTCAGTATGTTCTGAATGTATAATAACTCAGTGTTAAGCTGTGAAATGAACGATCACCATTCTTTGACCATAGTTGATGCGCAACTGAGCAATTTAAGTGAGCTTACAAAAATTGTAGAAAGGGCAATGTTTATTGAAATAGAAAAGCTTTACCACACACTAAAATCTCGTGAAGTTCCAAAAAGATTCCTACTTTTGTGAAATTCTCAATATTCAATGCAAATAATTTAAAGTAAAAAGCAAAGTCTGGGAGGTCCTAGGAATAACTTGGAAAAGCTGAAATTTTAAACAGAGCTTCAAAAAAATCTCATTTATTGCAGTAAAATGAATTGAATTCCCCTACAAATGGATGCATCGCTAAACTCTTACCTATTCAAAGGAATTCCCTCAGAAATATTTCAAATATCTGTGTAAAAGATCTGCTGTCCAGGCGCTTGTCATTTTTCATTTTGGAGGTGTTGCCACCGCTTGTCCAGGAAATACTCAAGTGTAAGCCGCACACACAATCTTTGACCAGGCGGTGGCTTAAGATAAATGATCGGCACCCACGCTGGGCATTAGCTGTCGCTGTCGCTGTCTCTAGCTCCGGCTCTGTATAACCAACGGTCTCCGCCAGCTGTCTGCAGTTCTATAGCTCTACAGCTGTACACATTCATTAGCCCATCCTAGTTGCTGTTTCCCCCTCCCCCCCCCCTCCATCATAATTTCATTGTGCAAAAGTTTTTCCATTACTTGTTATGAATATGCAACATTTATATAAATTGCCATGTTTATTGCAGTCTGCCTGCGCGTGTGTGTCTGCAACTGTCATTTCACCAAAAAAAAAAAGATAGAGAGAGCGAGAGAGAAAGAAGAGAGAGACAGAGAGAGAGAGAGCGAAATAAAAGCAACTTGCTGCACGCGCTTTTGTGCACGTTGATTGCAATCATAATTTATAAATGTTGCCGACAGTTGGACGCTGGTGCACGCTTTTTCGCTATCGATAAATAAATAATGCTTCGCCGACTGTAGGTCCGTCTGTGCGTCTGTCTGTGTGGCTTTTGGTCAGCCCTAAAAATGGTTTGTCCAGGCGTGGTCAAAGCCAAAACCATTAGCAAGTGATTTGCTGACATTTTCCCTGATATTGATTGGGGAATGGCATAAAGCAAACTTTGTCTGTGTTTGTGATGAAAGGTGGCATTCATTTGTCATAATTTTAAGTGAATTTCAATTTTCACCAGGGCTGAAAGGCTGACCAAAACGGGTCGAAAACTGGTGAGAGCTTTTTTAGAAATTCGTGATGCGCGGTTGTCAGCACACCAGCTCCGATCCCGCGGTTCATTTCCAATTTTTAACGACTCCGAACCGGTTTGTAGCCCTGATTAGAACGAACATTTGCCAAACTCTCTTCCGCCATGAACTGAGCGATTTCATAATTTTGCATTTCTAACAACTCTGGGCAAGTTGTTGTGCTGTGCTGTTCTCGTCTGCAACATTTGTTTTTCCTTTTTCATTTTCTCGCTGGTCAAGTGTTTGTGTGCCAGAAAACCGCAGCGGCTTTTGCAGTGATTTACAGTCAGACTCATCGTCAGACGGGGCGTATGAGTGATGGTCTTCTCCCACTCCCCCCCCGCGCATGACATGCATATTCATATACATTGAGATTCATTGTATTTGCGCTGCATTTCCGCAGTATTTTGTATTTTATCTGCTTTCTGTGTGTTCGTTCTACTTACGAGTTACCGTTTTTTATGGCACTTTCTATGGCCAGAAGGAAAGTGGGCGGGCAGTGGGGATTTGGCAGCTTGAGTTAAAGCTTTAAACTGATTTATTTTCAATTAAACAAGTTCATAACTTACTCTGGGCAACTTGGCAGGTCTTTTGCTTGCACTCTCTCTCTCTCTGTATATAGGCTTTTCCTTTGTTTGGGTTTAATTTACGCCACAAATTCAATTTATTTGAGATATACCTAATCCACAAAAGCAAACTTGATTTATCAACATAAATATTTTGCATACAATGTGTGTGCTCTCTCTGTCTCTTTCCCTTCGATGCATAGTTTCTGCCCACTTGGCTGGGTTTCCACAAAACGAAATTCAATTTTAATGCACTTGAATGGTTTTGAGCAGCGCTTAGTTGTCTTGATTACGAGACTTGAACTAGGATTTTTGGCAATTTAATTTACCATTTTCAGGCATCTTTTCCCATTGTTTGTCGCAGGCAAATAACACACTCGAATGGCCCAGCAAAAATTGTAAATGGAAATGTTTGTCAGGCTGCCAACACCAAAGCCACTTGGCCAACATGCATCTAGACGAAGAATTTGTCATAACGCATATAATTTCAAGAGCCCTCGAATACCAACAGCACCAGCAGCAGCAAAAATGTAGAGTGCTAAATACATGCCAGGAAAATGCAGAAATAATGCAGAGGAAAATATTTTTTTACCACATTTTACTCCTTACAATGCAGATGAATATGCCAGGCATGTGTGGGAGTTGTTATGGGCAAGGGAGAGGACAGAGCTCCAAGTGTTAGCTAGCCAGTGTCATATAAATCATCATTTGCCTGATGTTTCTACCACCACCAACCCAACACATGTAATCTGCTCGGAGGTCACATTAAAGTCCTGCTCCCCAAAGGGAAACGAGACAGCAAAGGGATAACTCCAAATGTTGGTCAAAAAGTTGGAACCCAAAAATTCATAATGCCACGCAATGAATACACTTGGAAAGTATAATACTCTATGAAAATTGTGATTAATTTAAATTCGATGAGGTTAGAGAATCATTTAAATGTTGGGATAAGGGACCATTTGGTTCATATGGCAATTTACATACTGTTTATGATTCGTTCCAGCTTTCCTAGTTAGTGAATTGTGGAACAAAACATAAAGTTATCTTAACTCTAGTTGAAGTATAAAAAGTTGAAATCAAAGTCAATCAAGTAAATTGCGAATATTGGTTACCGCTCGCAACAAGAAGTCACTGGCAATCTGCAACCACAACATTTGATCCTTCGAGCCGGATCATTGAGACTTTCGTGGTGCCGCTCGTTGACAACTTTCGTAGTATCCCTCTTTGAGGGCTTACGTGGTGCCTTTCGTTGAGGACTTTCATGGTGCCTCTTGTTGAGGACTTTCTTGTGCTTCAAGTTGTGCCTTTCGTTGAGGACTTTCGCAATTCCTCTCGTTGAGGGGTTTCGTGGAGCCTCTTGTTGAGGACTTTCTTGGTGCCCCTCGTTGAGAGCTTCTGTGTCGCCTCTAGTTAAAGACTTTCGAGGTTCTTCTCGTCGAGGGTTTTCGTGGTGCCTTACGTTAAGGGCTTTGCGCTCAGTTCCATAACTCTGGTTCAGGCAGGCATCATTTGCCAATCAAAGAGCTCTCAATAGCTGCTGCATTATGACTTCATTTTTATGGTCGACAGAGAGTATTAAGCTCGTTAGAAGACTTTCTTTGCTGGCTCACAAATACTATAGAGCGGCTAAAATTCTGTTGACGATTCTCTTTTAAAAGATTTTTTCAAACCGAAGCTAGTCCTAAAACGATGATTGTCCAGCTTGAAATCCCTCAACTAATATTTTCAAAACTCACAAAAAAACTGTATCAAAAATATTCATGACCTCTTATCATATAAATTCTAAAAACTGAAAGGGTGTTTAAACTTCGTTCTGTATAATTTTGGTTTTTCCTTAATATAATAAAAATTTTCAGTGTGTCCAGGCAGTGCTTTCTGTGCATTCCATTTGACCCATTCGCTCCATATTTCATTTTACACAAGGTTTATCTATTTTTTTCTACTATTTTGTCGTCAAGTCCCCCTACACACTCACTCACACACTCACACACACACACACACACACACACTCATAAGTCATTTCCCAGAAATAAGAGAAAAACAAATGTCCTGCCAATTGGTGGCCAGCCGCAAAAAAATGCTATAAAGCTGACAAATGTCTAACAAGCGCACAGATAGCGCAGGGACAAACAAGCCAGCCAGATCGCAGGTACCTCATAAAACTGTCCAAATGTCAATGTTCCCATGCCAAGGCCTCTCCCTCCTGTGGCGTGCAATTTGAAGTGGAAATCAATAAAAACAAAAAAATATACATATATATTTCTCCAGCCGCAATTCACTTTGATTTGCTGGCTGACTGACTGACTGGCTGACTGGCTGGTTGTGCGGCAAACACCTTGGCCGAAAGCAATTTCAATTTCGACAACAAGAAAATGAACATGTCAACAACACGCGCCAACCGGTTGGGCTTCACATTTTTAGCAACTTTGTAAATATTACAAAATTTAGGTGGCGCGCCAATGAAATATTTATGCCGTGCATGTGTGAGGGCCCTCTACCGTCCCGTGCCGGGCTTTTGTGCAAATAGAAACCGACGACCACAGTCAACGGTCGACAGCCCAGTCGAGTCGAGACTGAAGTCTGATAAACAGACAATTTGCCAAAGTGGATACGTGCAGGGCGCGTATAATTTTGGACACACCTGAGTCCTAGATACGAGCCGAGCAACAGGAGCCACTATTTTGCGGTTGTAGGCTTTAGGTTGATGAGTGTATGAACGAGAGTGTGTGTGTAAGTTCAGCTGATGAGGCCACATTGGAGGTGTTTAGGCTTATTTAAGCTTTAAAGAAAAGTTGAAGTTCACAAAAAGAAGCAAATTATGAAACACGGAGGACTGGAACGGTAAAATCGATAGAATATACTATATATGCCGGTGACTGAAGTAAAAAGAAACAACACAATTATCAAAATCAAATCAGAAAAACGAGAAAATAGAATATAAGTTCGAAGGAAGGTTTTGTGGAAAAAGCCTATTATTTTTAAGCATTCACAGAAAGGATCCTTAACATTTTTTGTTGACAGAGCGTAGGTTAAATAAAAGCATTTGTAAATGTTTGTTTATTGGAGCCAATTAGGTCGGCGAAACTCTTCATTTATGTGGTAGGTTGGGTACGAAGGTTTGGTTCGCGGATCACATAGCAACGAGCCCTAGGTTTTGGCAAAGAAAGTTGTTCTGGTAAGTCTCTTAGCTTTTCAAAAGATTATCCATTTCCACGGCTTCCTCAACTGTCTGGTTTTTGATGTACCTAAGTATTACAACTTAAGTTTTGCATATTTATCTTAGAAGTCATAATTCGTATTCCGAAATGGATACGATTTTCGATATGAAGCTTCTGTAAAATATGAATTTCGAAGTATCTTTTGAAAGCGCCTCAATAATTTTAGAATCGAACATATTTCCAAAGCATATTTCAAGTTTTGGTTCAAGTTTAAATAAAGCAAAAAGTACTCCTTGTTAAAAATTGCAGAGACACACAATAAGATTGGTGGTGTTTAATATATTCAAATATTAAATGGTAACCCTTACTAACAACGTGAGTTTTCACAAAATTGAAAGTGAAAATCGTTGAAAATATTAAAAAAACCCTACTTTACGGTTTTGAAACTTATCGAATTTGTAGTTATCTGTTTAATTTTGAGCCATAAATCCTCGAAATTGTATGGAAAGAATAATGGACTTTCATAAAAAGTTCTAGAAAGACGTTTAAAATAAGTAATTCAAATGACAGAAGGTGATAAAAGTTTTCTTACAAAGGTATTTAAAATAGTAAAGCGATTTTCGAAACCATTAGAGCCTTCGATGGCATTATAATTGAACGACTAAATCAAACTTTTAAAATGTTTGTATATCTTTTTACCATTTACATAAAACTTGCTTTGTCTAATCAAAAAACAAAACGAAATTCTGAAATTTTTGAGTATTAATCACACACGGGCTGCCACAGAAATCTCTGTTGGATGTTTTCAAACCTTTCGTGTTTTTTTTTTGGGAAAAAGATTTAGAAAATTTTTTGCATTTCAGTAATTTTGCATTTCAACCAACACCAATTTGCCACTGAACCTCAGCTGGCATTTCAGGCTCCATCTTTGAAATTTGACAACAAACTGGCTTAGGTGTTGCCAACTTTTACTTCATTTTTGGAGAATATGACTTAAATTTCAATTTTAATTTAAATACTAATAATATTTGTTAATGAATACATAAATTTTATATAAATCTGTAGGCCAGACTGACTGACTGACAAATCATCACCCACAGCCAAAACTGCTTATCCTAGAGATCTAAGATTCGGCACAGACCTTCGTTTAGTTATGCACCCGCACACTAAAAAAGAAAATTTTGAAAATTTGTCCGCAAAGTGGAATTTACTTATAACTAGAAAGTGGGAGATTTACTTTGCGATAGCCGAAACTCCGTTTGCGGAGATAATTGTCCCATTATCTTTGACTTTCAAAGCAGAAAATGAAATTACCTGAAGTTCTGTGGCACCGACGGGTTTTTCAAGAGACTTACAAACAAATCGTCGTCGTAATCTTTATAAATTTCTGTGAAACCCCTGGTAAATTGCTTTTTCATTAAAATTGGGTAAAACATGAGTCGAACAAAGGTTTGTACCAAAACGTTCTTTCTAAAAGTTGAAACCTAAAATTTCCAAACATTAACTTTTAGTACAGGATATATTTGGAAACAGACCAGCCTCCAGTATTCTCTAAAGCTAGGTACTTTGACGCTGACAATTTTGTCAGAGACCATTTAAATAAAGCTCTGACAATGCGCTCTTGAGAATTGGCCGAGCTCATTGCAAAGAAGATTTAACGTAGAGCATAACTTAACTTAACTTTATTGTGACAATAAGATACTTTACTCCAAATTATTGTCGACATAGGAAAATACGCTAGTTTGAGGTAGATGCATATTGTAAAAAAATCACATAAAGAGCCAAAATGACAGCAAACAGCTGACTAATATCTGAGTGAAAAGTTTTCGACGCAACAAATTGTGCTTCTATGTTAATTCTTCTTTGGTGATTGTCATAGCGAGTACTGAGCAACCGATAATTCGCTATGACAATGAGCACGGACCTGGCAACTCGGTTTTTCGAAAACAGCTGATAAATTGTCTATGGGGATATTGAAATTTTGAAACTTGTTTGATAATTGAGCACACAATGAAAAAAATTAAAGCAAAAAAGACTAATTAACAAAACTACAATTATTTGAAGAGCTGCGAGGCGGACAAACAAATGGAGCTGATCAAAGTGGGCAAGGCGCAACCATTTTTATGGAATCTGGCCAATAAAAAGCATTTTGATACCGGCAGCTGCATTACTTGTGGCGAAGAATCTTTTCCGAAATGATTTTCCAATTGTTATGGACGCAATGTATGCACACCACCCGAGTCCAAACCTCCGTAGGCTACGGGCAAACAGCCTTCTGGCTCTATAGCCCAGTATAGGAGAGTCTTTTCTGTCTTATTGTGGTAGCTTCTGTTGCTCTCGCCGCTCCCGTTGCTACTGTTGTGGTCATCTACCAGCTAACTTTTTATCCGTATTGAACTAATACGCCCGGCGAGTAGTATCTGCCTTCAGTCTACGGAGCTGGCTGTGGCTATGAATATAACTTCTGGACTGAGAAAAAATCAATCTAAAACAGATTATAATCTTGTTCAAAGAGAAACGGTGTCAGACTGACTAAGACCAGATAATCTTAACCCAAGATTATATTCTCAATTTTCTCAATTTTAATCTTAATCCATCAATCTTGGATAAAGATCGTTTATACTCTTAAGTGAAACAATCTCATTTTAAAGTATGAAAAGAAAAAAAAAAAAAATTTAAGGTGTTACTCTATTTTTATGTTTTTTTGTGTTGCGTTTGTTAGTGATTAACAATGTTTTCATTCTGAAAAACTTACATAGCTGTTAATTATTAATCTACCTGACGGGACTTGAACTCAGTACCCCTGATTACAATGCGTACAGCCGGCTGTTAAGCACTCATTTTTAGCGCGTCACTAGTCGTAGTATAAGAACTCAGAACGACAGCCTGTGTTCTTGTACTGCAACTGGTTGCGCAAAAAAATTTCTTTCAACAGCCGAGTCGGTAAGGAAGATCCAAAAAGCTTTATTGGAACTAGAAGGTTGTGGTTCGAGTCCCAGGAGGCCAAGTTGTTTTTTTCATAATTTTTTTTTAATTTTTTTCTTTTAACACAATAAATCTATTTACACATATATATCATAAAGTTTTTAACAAAAGCTTTACAGAAAACTGTTGCCGTTGATAAATTGGAGATTAAAATCTAGATTTTAAGATTTTAAGCTAAAATTTTTCAACTGGTACAAAATCATCAAAGATTTCGAAAAGAGATTCTCCACAATTTTGATTGTATTTTTTTCTCAGTGTGGTTTAATGTGCGTTTTGGGTTGTTGTAGCAGTATGTCCAGTGGTAAACTTCCCCCCCCCCCCATAATCAACTTTTCCGGGACTTAAATAAAACAACATCTGTTGCTGGTTAAAACAAGATGAAAGCTAAAATTTTGGAAAATTCACCAAAGTTAAAGGGAGTCTCCACAATTGGTATACTAAATTCCCGCCGCCAATGGACAAGCGGTTAGTAAATAGCCCATAGAGGTCTAACTTAGAAAATGGAATTAATGGAAAACCACTCGATACAATTTTTCACGATTTAAATGATGGTAATATGCATCGAAAAACCGCGATAGTGGGTACCACATTTGACAGCACCCATTATCGAGACAATATAGGCCACAATTATCAAACAATTTTCGCTCTGACAAAATTGGCAGCGTCTGAATATCTAGTTTTACGACTATGAAATAGTATCAAATTAGTTATTGTCCTCGAAAAGGCAGGTCTTTCAGCAATGTGAAACCTAGCTGAGATCTATATTACAATGAAATTAGCTCATTGCATGCTTAACATGTACTCAAAATTGTATTTAATCGCTTAAAAAGCCCGTAGAACATTAAGGTATAAATATTTTAAAGTTTAGAAATATAACAATACAAAGATGAAAAGTTTCGATGATATAGGTCGGTTTCCCACAAATCATGGTAGCTAATTTTCGGTTTTGGGTAGTGCTTCCACTACCACACATTCAGTAAACTAAACATCGCAGCCTAATGTTATACTTAGAGTTGAAATGGGGCGCCTAAGTCGGTAAGTAGTACGCACCCAAAAGAATACACAAATTCTACCTGAAATATTCTAGGAATGAGGCACCAGCCTGAACCAGCTTATACCTACCTTACACTTCAGAAATGCCTTAAGTAATATAGTACCCCAAAAATTTCAAATTAAAGTATTAAAGTAGCAGGCTCCATTATCAATCTAAAAAAATTGACTTTGAAGGGTTCGCGTCTAGCGCCTTGGATTTTATTAAAAAAAAATTAAGTGTTATAAAAGAAAAGCGTAAACAGTTAAAGATCAATGCTGCGAAACAAAAACACTGATTTATGGTAGTAAATCGATTTTTATTAAAATCTAAGCAATTCTCTGAAATTTGAAAAGATCATTTCAAGAAGATCAAAAAAATGTGTGTTGAGCTCAATTTACGTTCGCTGCCACTCACCTAACTACTTGCCAACAGTCTGCAGACTTAATAAATTTGGCACCTAAAAATAAGCATCAGCTGTTTGAAACTATTTATCTTTTTTATATGCACTCTGTCATAAAAATGTATTTATGCGACATCACAGAAAAGGCCTTAAAATAAAGACAATTTTTGATACATATATCCCAAACTGAATTCATTCACCCAGAAACTATGCCACACTCGCCAAAATGTTTCCATATATTGTATATGTGCTTAATACGCCCACAGTTTCTAAATATTGCACACGACGATGAGTTAATGGAAGCAAAACGGTTGCTGTGCCATAACTTATACAATTTTAATCGTTGGGAAATTTATGACCATTTTCTTAGACTGACAAAATATGAATTTATAAAATTGAATTTGCCTACAAAATTTGATGACTTTGCTAACCATATTTTCTTGCGTTTTTTTTTCTTTTACAGGTCAATGCGGGCAGCTTGTCTGAACAGGCTGGCCTTCAGCCCGGCGATGCGGTCATTAAGATCAACGATGTCGATGTCTTCAATTTCCGGCACAAGGATGCTCAGGACATTGTGGTGCGCTCGGGCAACAACTTTGTCATTACAGTGCAGCGGTAAGTGAAGTGGCTGGTCTTACGCTTAAAGCTAATTTTCGGTTTTAGGGGTGGCTCTACCTGGCGGCCTCATGTGACGCCCACTGGCAATATGCCGCAGCCGAACTCACCATACATGCAGACAGTGACGAAAACTTCTCTGGCTCACCAACAACAGGATAGCCAACACATTGGCTGTGGCTACAACAACTCGGCCCGTCCATTTGTAAGTTAACAAAGTGTAGCATACATCTAAGGGCGCACACAGCACCCCCTCGAGAGGGTGTCATTTATAGAATTCATAAACTGCCTGTGCTGATGACCAATGATGTTGATAGTTAGTCAGCTGCTCCAGCTCCAGCTCCAGCTTCCCCTCAACTTGTAGACAACATTTGCATTTATACGATGTCTGTTCATAGTTTTGAAAAGTGTCAGAATGAGTAATGAATATGAGTGCGAGGATTATTTGCCTGGCAAGAATTAATGTGCAAAAGGTCTCATCCAAACACACACACACACACACACAGCCCCGTATCTCTCCCACTTTTCTACACATCTGTGTCATGCATAGTAATATCCTAGTCAGTCGCTCTGTATGTGAATGTGTGTTTGTGTGTGATATGCATACATTTTCGTTTATTTTGGTATGTTTTATTGTTATGAATTTGTATAATAATAGCCCTAGCTTTGCCAACAGCCATAACAAAGGATTTAGACCCAAAATAAAATTGATTTAGACCCAAGCGATGACACGCGCTGTTTCAATGTGGCAAATTTTAAGGGGATTTGCCCTAAACTATCAGGCTTGCAGGTTTTGAAAGCAACTTGTGGAAGAGTTATAAATTGTAAAAATCATTTTGAAAAGTTGAAGAACTTTGCGTTCAAAGTGGGATTCGGATATTCAAAAGAGGTTGACATGACATACAAGGTTATCTGCATGTAGCTAGTTTGAAAACAAAACTCCTAATTGCAATTTCAATTTTCAGGCCAACGGCGGCGGTGATGGCGGCGTAAAGAGCATTGTCAATAAACAATACAACACCCCGGTTGGCATTTACAGCGATGAATCCATTGCGGAAACACTTTCGGCCCAGGCGGAGGTTTTGGCTGGCGGCGTGTTGGGGTAAGTTCCATGTGGCCAGACGAGCGTGATGGCAAAACACAAAATAGCAAAACAAAAACTTTTACTTTAAAATTGTGTTTTGCTTGGCTGCGCGGGGTTTCTTTCTGTTGATGTTGTTTTGTGGCGGCCGTGTCTAACGGTGAGTGCAATTCCACAAATGATGGCCGCAGTCTAAGGTTGGCTGAAACGCACGCGTGGGACCTGCACGCTTTTTGCACTTAATTTCTTTGGGGAACAGAACAAAAATTGAAGAGGAAAGAAAAAGCTGTTGGGGCTAACGCGGCGTATGCGTAACAATGTGGCTGCCTCGCCGCCCATTTTCCATGGCATACTTTTAAGCTGAGCAAGGCAACGCGCGGAAGTATGCAATGGTCAAAGTATTTTAACATTCCCCCTCTCTTTCACAGCGTCAACTTTAAGAAGAACGAAAAGGAATACCAGGCCGATCGCTCTGAGGTGTTGAAGTTCCTGCGCGAGGAAGAGACTGGCCAGTCGACTCCAGGTAATTACTCGGCCAACTATGAGCTGGCGCGTTTGCTATTGATTTTGAATGAAGGCGCCAATCCGTTTGTGAGCGACAATTTGGGGGACTAGTTTTGTCAGTTTGCCAAAGTTGGTTTATTTTTTTAAAAATTCTCATTAGAGACCTTGAAACAGCTGGGGGCGGCCCTTAAATGTTGATGTATATAATTTATCTATTTTGTGTTTTTCCTTTTTGTTTGTTTTTTTATTTTTCGTGCCTCATTCTCTGTCAGATCAACACAAAGAAATGGACTTTCGTTTTCTCTATGTCAAAACCAAATTCTAACTCGACACGAAATTCATTTTACAAGTTTTTCCCATTTTGTTAATAAAGGCTTTTCGTATTTTATTTTATAAATAAATTATGAAATAATTTTGCATTAAATTAAAGTATAATTTTTTAGTTAAAAATATAAGGTTGGATCAAAACAATGGAGTTAGGATGAAGAAAGGTTACAATTCAATGAACTTGAAATTCAATTAAGGTTTTTCTAGTTATAAACACTTTCTACTTAAGGCTAGTCGTTTTTTAGTTAATTGCCACAGCCAGCTTACGGCTGCGTAGACACCAATACAAATAAAGAAGATATCGCAAACAGCAACAACCACAAGAAATAGATAGAGAAAAACGATTATTGGTTGAGTTTTTTTCAACAAAATCATTCGTCTCCCAACAACAAAAGACGACCCATACATTTCTTAATTATTGCGTTCGAATTTGCAAGAGACTTGGGAAAGAAAGAAAAGAGAGCACACGTATGAAGTTTGCTTTTGCTAAGGTCTTTAAATTGAAAAAGTATAAAATTAAAAGTGATTCTTTTCAAATCACCTTCGTACATTAATCAGCTGTTTATAAAAATAATCCGCAGAAAACGTCTAGACCATTTTCTGTTCTAACTGTAACGAATTTGTTTAGCTATTTAGTATACCGACTATCCGATTTCAAATTTGGGTATATGCTCATTAGGTCGGACATTTTATGTATGTAAAAATGTAACGCCATACTGATACCTTCTTAAACGATGCGTTTTCGTCTAAAAAAGGCATAACGAAAAAAATTTTTGAGAAAAAGTTAGATTTAGGGTCTGCGACTTGGACTCAAAGTTTATCACTCATACGTACTGTTGCCCTTGCCTACATGTTTAATTTCTAGTAGTTGGCGTAGACTTGGTTTGAAGTCATAATGAAGTCATAAAAATCGTATATTACGGCTTAATTTCTACTATTCTGCGCTGTTCACTTCTAGATGAAAGCAAGTTTCAGCAGTACACTAAGGGGCTTTCAGGATATCTTTGAAGTGAGGTCCCACACGAACTGAACTGAAGTGCTGCGCATCACGGTTGCAGCCGTTCTTCTGAATAGTCTATTTTTACTGCGCTGCTTATACATAGTCTATCGTCCACTTGATAATTCCCATTCTTTCAGGATCTTAAAATAATGAGGATTACTATACTACTATATGAAAAAATACAGGAATTTGTTTATAAATCAAAAAAATTTTTATTTATTTTTGTAAATTTATTTCATTCCCCTGAAAATAGTCTCCGCCGACTGCAGTACACTTGTGCCAAGGTTTTTTTTACAATTTTATAAACATGCTGCAGTCTTCTTTCGGTATACGCTTCAATTCCTCCTTCGTTTCGGGCTCTATCTCTTTTATCGATTCAAAACGGTCTCCACGGAGCGGTGTCTTGAGTTTAGCGAATCGACCATGGTAGCCCAAATGATCACTCAAAATGGTTTCCAGTGTTATGTCGGCAGTATCTGACTAGAAGGTCCATGCTTTCATGCGGAATCCCGCTCGTGGACCATGCTGACTACAACTTGCGAGCCACATTAGTCGCACTTTCTGAAATGGACAGGCTTACAAACTTAGTCCCATATAAGAGCGTGAATAAAACTCATCTCTTCGTTGGAAATGGGCTCGCTTCGTCAATATTTGGTCTTAGTCTACCGACCAAAATTACATTCGATTCCTGCTCCATATTTATTTGATGCTCGATTAAATTCAAATTTAACATTTTTTAAAATGATACGGAGAATTCGTCAACAAAATTTCGATTCGGTGGACGTGTCGTATACGTTATATTTGTGAAAACTTTGAACGCTTTTCGCAGAGGTTAAAACATGATATAAAATTTTTGATTTTTTAGTTTATTATGTACACCCTAAAAGTAATCGTTTAAGGTGGTATCAGTTAACTTTTTTATCGGCGTCCACCCTAATGCTCATATTCCTGGAACTTAGACATTTATTCATGGATTTTATTGAACAGAGAGAAAAATTTATCAGTTTAAATTTTTTAGATTTTCCCGTATCTGTGTAAAATTATTGCCCAAAAATCTATTTTTTCAAAGTTTTAAGCTTAATTAATTCAAATTTATTAACTTTAAGCATAAAGCATTGAAGACTTATTTGCCATTAGGAAATAACAGTGGTTAGAGTCAGACAGACATATTCTAAATTGTATATGGAGAACGTAAGTCAGAGCGAACAGCTGACTAAATGTATCTAGAGAGCGTAAGTGAGAGCGAACACGTGACTAATTTCTGACAGAAGCAGTGTCGAGAGCGCAATCTATCAAGATATCCTAGTCTCAAGCTCTTTCAATGGTATGTAAATCAGCAATATCAATTTTCAAGAGAAGAAACTAACAGAAGTGCGTCTTTCTGTTTTTCTGTAACTCTTGCTTATTGTGCTGCTCCATAAATAAAGGAAAACAGAGGAATAACATAAGGCTATTAGACAAGCATTATCGCACATAGATACAGAAATCCACCTCTTCAACAACACAAATTAACAACACATAATATTCCTTGTCATAGTGACGTGTGAAGCTGAAATCTAATTTTACTCCCACTAAAATCTTTTGTACTGAAACTGAAGATGTTTCACAGCATAAATTGATTTCGTTCTTTGGCTGTTGCCAGAGAACAAAATAGATTCAAATTCATTTTGATATTCACCTGATTAAAATGAACTTTTCCAAAAAATTTCAATACTTTCTTTTTAATTAGATAAGAAAATAATATCTTTCTGACCAAAAAAAAATATCATTCACTTAAATTGATATTAAATTGTTTCAGAATGTAAATGTAAAATTGGCTATACCAGCCCCAAAGGGGCTAAGCCAAGCTTCTCCAATAGTTTCAGAATGATACTCAAAATGTTATAATGATATGTAAAAAAATTGATATTTTGATTTTTTTTTTGACATATCAATTGGATATTTGTTCATATCGGAGTAAAATTAAAATACAAATAAATACAGGCATGTTCCCGTTTTCGGTTTCGATCAAATCATGTGGAATCGAAAATGATAGCTGTTCCCGTTTCCGAAAAACGATCAAATTATTCGGTTTTAAAAGTTTTGCCTTTGAGTGAGTGAAATGAAAAGTAATTGACAATTTTCATGTCAACGGTTTTATTTTTTAACCATCAAATATTATTATGTTAATAAGTCATATATTCAAAAGATTTTAAAGTAACCATAGAAATATTGGGCATTCAGTTTAATTTAAAATTAATTTTTTCAAAGTTGAAAGCAAAAACGATCGAAATGAAACTGAGCTGTTCGCAATTCCGCATAAGCGAATGCGCAGTGTTGATCGAAATTGTTCATGTTACCAATCAGCTGAATTATAGTTCGAAAACGATTCAAACTTTCATTCGAAAAGAAAATCGATTTCTATTTCACTCGGAAACGGGAACATCAAATGAAAACGATTCGGAATTACAATTGGGAACAGAGCAACTGGGAACAGACCTGATAATTTTTTTTCTCGGTGTATAGAAAGTTCTGGAACAGATCTATATAATGCGATAAATATACAAGGCAATGGCCGTGTTTACCAGCACAAATCGATGCCGAAAAATCGATTGCTGAGGTGAACGAATGTGAAGTGCAATTATGGTTGCTAATTTTTGTGATTTTCATTAAAATCAAAAAGCTTTCAGGCATACCATTTTTACCTTAAAATTTCATTAAAGTGTTCAACATAAGCCAATTAACTTTTTTGATGAATGAGGTTTGATGTATGCTGGTGAACAAGGCCATTAAAAATAAACTGATTTCAAAATATTGATGGGCTCTGTTAAATACGAATATGTTTTGCGAAATGCTCCATCAAGTGTGGATTTTGACATTTTTAGTGCTGTTGTTTCTAAAACCTACATGTTTTATCGAACATTTTAAGTAATCATTGGGCGTATTCAGCAGATAATTCCGATTAGCGATTACAGATTTACGATTTGTGAATGGAAGTGATTGCAGACTTTAATATTCTGAGGCTTTAGTGCTTTTTATCAATGGAAAACATTCATACATAATCTCCATTTTTATCGATTTGTTAAATGGAAAATTCCATATGAATGTCTGAACAAAGGCAGGCTGACCTGATCATTAATCAATCATACGTGTTGTTTGATTTCTATTCAGCAAACATGATTGTCGAATTTTGCAATCCCAATCGGCAATCACTGTAATCAGCAGGTAAATCGGCGATTATAAATTACAAATCGTAAATCGGAATTATCTGCTGAATTAGCTTATTATTCCAAACAAATCAAGACTTTTTTGTCAGCAAAGATAACCCTTATTGTGTTCGAAATGACAAAAAAATGCTACCCAAAAGTATGCAACGGGTGTTGTTGAATTCAATTCAAATGTGTAGCATATCTTTGGGCCGTAGAAAATTTGGTCATTTTATACAAATGCATGGTTAATGGTATATATTTGCTTACAAAAATCGTAGAATTGTTTGGTTCAACTTATTTGAAAGCTAAAAAATATAGCTTTACGATTATATCAAAGAAAGTACAAACAAACGTATAAGGTTTTCCATAAAGCGCGGATAAAAATGGTAAAATTCGACACGTTCAGCCACTTTTATCTCAAAGCTCAAACTACCAAAACCCAGACATGATGAACCACATTTCAAAACAGATTTCTTATGAGCACACGAAAATCTTTCATAAACTGGACCTTCGTTGCCCAATTATATTGATGAACTATATTTTCCGCTGTGAAATATCATTAAGATTGTCGGCGTGGTTTTTGAAAATCATTTACCATTCGTAGTATTTAGGAGACATTTTTCAAATTTAATGATAAAATGCTTGAAGGAATTTTCTTCTCAAAGACAGGACAATTGGAGGGTACTAGGCGAGGGGAACCTATTTTGTGTGCTATTTATGGGATCAGAAATGACAAATCAGCACCCAAAAAAGGGAATTGATTTAGGTGGCATTTCCATTGAACTACACAAATCTGTCTGTCTTTTATTTGTTCTCTTTGTCTAACTCGTGTTTGTATTTAAAACTTTCTTTCATATCTGATTGTATAAACATGAAACATACAACAAACACACACGCTAACAGCATTTGGCAACTATGAGCATGATGCACCCCAACAACAACAACAACAACATCAACAACAACATGTGCCACAACAACAACAGCAACAACAATACCATCAACAACAACATCAGCAACATCAACACTATCAGCAACAACAACAACAACAACACCAATCAACCACCACTCGCCATGTTAGTGCTCCTGTTAATTCACCAAAGCCCCCAAGCACCGGCGGACTACCAACTGGTCAGAACATTTGCACCGAATGCGAACGTCTCATTACGTAAGTGTGCTCCGTAGTAATCATAAATGAAATTTGCTATTTGGAATTTGCATTTGTGTGTGCACATTGACTAACAACAACAACAACAACAGTTACTAATTATGCACAAAAGTAGGGCAACCCAGCGGTAGGGGGGTTCAACTAAGAAGTTTGAGTGGCTTAGGAGCAGGAGGAGCGGGGGCGCCTTATATAGTACTCACATTATCTGCTCTTCTGTAACTGATTGAACTTTGATGCTGCCATAGAGCCGCACAGTCCAGCCAACTTCTACTGGACGCAAAGTCATGCCATCGGAGGCAATGAGCGACGCACTCCCTTGCCCCAGCAACAGCAGCAGCAGCAGCACCAGGACGAGCGCATTGGAACCAATTTGCAGGCAAATTCACTGGCTCCCTCTGCCCCGCACCGCCCCAGTCTGCCACAGCAGCCGGAGGCTGCCACCGCTGCGGAGCAATCGCAGCCCGATCCACGCATCATTGTCCTGCCGATTTGCCCGGCACTGCAGGGGCCCGACTATAAGGCGGATATGGAGGCAGCCGCAGCGGCGTTGGCCAGCGATGAGGGCGGTGTGCGTCCATTGTCGGCCAGCGGACATCCGGCATGTCAGCTGTGCGGCGTGGGCATTGTGTAAGGATTTGTTTCCATCTCCCGCATCCCACCAACCCCCCACAATTCATGCGTCTGTTCACGTGCGTCTGTGTGCATTTTAATTTGCTTTTATTCCGAAGTCAATTGTTGAAATTTATGCAGCCAACACCTGATCCAGAGCCAGACGCATGGGAATCATCATTTGTATTAATTTGTATACCAATTTAATTGGCAGCCAGCGCACGGCGCAGGCTTAATTCGATAATTCATTATAGCGTTTTACAATTTATTTTGGCATTTTCCATGACTAACCCCGAACATCGGCCGAGCTCATCGAGGTGAAAACTTTAATGTACATACACAAATGCATCAAAATAGAGAAAACTAGGCTAACAATTATTTACCTGCCCCCAATAATGTTGCGTCCCTTCCCCATGCAGTGGCGTCTTCGTGCGCATCAAGGACAAGAACCTGCACGTCGAGTGCTTCAAGTGCGCCACCTGCGGCACTTCGCTGAAGAACCAGGGCTACTACAACTTCAACAACAAACTGTACTGCGACATCCATGCCAAGCTGGCTGCCCAAAACAATCCGCCATCCGGCACCGAGGGATACGTGCCCGTGCCCATTAAGCCGTAAGTGATCGACCATATATTTGTTAATTCTTCTTATTTCTCGCACGGGCAATTGGTCAGACCAAAAATAAAATGCACATGTTTGACTTGCTGGCTAGAAAAATGGCTGGGAAAGTGCCCACTGCCAATTGTGCATATGGGGAAATGGATGCGACACTGATTGCTGCTGACGTGTGTCAACGGGCAACAAATTTTTTGTATTTATTAAATGAAATGAATGGCAACATGTGTAGCCGGGCATATTTTGTGTGTGTGCATCAATAAAATTGGGATGGATTTGGTATTGTTGGAGGTCGTAAGTGAAATACTCTATGTTGAGATGTGGCTATAACTGGCAGACTTAACAGTTAGTTATTCACGCAGAGACTAAACCGTGAGGGCCTGTACAGAAGTTTCCGCTTTGTGCAGCTGGGGGCTGAGATAGAGTAATAAGAAGAGGCCTGCTTATCTGCTTTTACAACTCAAAACTTGTTTAGAAATCAAGTAAGAGTGTTACAGTCGAGTGCCACGACTCTAAAATACCCTGTACCAAGTAATGAGATTCCTTATGGCTTTGATTTCCTAAGTGGAAATTGAGTTAAATTCTTTCACTGACATCCTTCTCATAATTTTGATTTTACCTTTTTTGATCGGCCCGCTTTTTATTTGGAAATTTATTTGAATAAATGGGGAAGCGCACTTGCATATCTTCGGTGTCTTTGCCGGATCTTGTAATGGTATAAGAAAGATGAAATGGTATACAGAAGCGCGTTTGTACTGAGAAAGAGACAGTTTTTCTCTGTTAAAAGATGGAGGGGGAGGAGTTTTCCGAAATTGAAACAAACTCGATGTGGGTACACCTACGTATAACTGCAAAACTTTGTGGCTCTATCTATTATAGTCTATGAGATCGACGCGATCATACAAACAGACTGACGGACAACGGCTGGCTAAATCGACTCGGCTGATCAAGAATATATATACTTTATAGGGTCAGAGGTGCTTCCTTCTGGCTGTTACATACATTTGCACAAACTTCATGATCCCCTTTTACCCATTTTTAATGGGTATTTTTTGGCGCTAAATGGCCCAACCAGGTCGCGCAGACCTATATGGGATTGGTATGTGAATACATAGGCAGATATCCTAATAATGTGTGTAAATATGATTAATGCTGGGAAAACACACGGTGAACAATAAAAACATACTTTTACACTTAAGCTAACAATATATATCCTTTTATTAAGCATAGATAGGAAAGTTAAGTCTACGACCGGCATTTAATCCACGTGTATCTGGCTCGTGAATGCTGTTGACAAACCGGGTTTTTGCAAAACATGCAAGAAAACGCGTTTTCGCTGTCGTTTATCAATTTTATAGCACGCGAACACTATGGTCGAGTAGCAGAGGAAGCGGAATGGGCGGTTGATCATCTATCGGTGGACCTGCAGCTACCTGCGAAAAACCTACATATGCCAATCGTTTTGTCATCAAACCGCGGCCGAGTCATAAGACGAGAAGAAATTATCGGCACATACTGTTCGTCCAGAACCGGCGTATTTTTCGAGATTTTTCAGAACAACTCTCCTTCTCTCTTTGCCTGTTTTCCAACATATATATTCCTTTCAGTGCATAGTTGGAATTGTCAACTTGCTATTAAATCGAACATATTTTAGAATGGTTTTATATCGGTGCGCGGCATCGTCTCCCTGTAAATAAGGGTTTCCTTTGCGGCCCCACAACTCAAGGACAGGCTGACTGTTTTGACCCGAATATTGCGGCAAACAAAGTTAGGCCCAAAAAGGCGAATATTTCATTTTCAGTAACAGGTTTCGTCCACGTCGTGGAGGCTACTCACTATTCTGGTTTGACCATTGACCATTGGGCCTTCCGGTTAGTTTCGCGCATAATTATACTGACGATCTCAGGTGTTATTAGCGATTTAAATATTGAGATGGGATTTGGGATAATCCTTCGAGCCGGACCTTTATGACTCAGTGACGTGTTATGCGCACGATTTCTACCTGTGGCCGGCGGAGCGCTTGACCAAAGCTTGCCATCCTTTGAACGGTATTTTATAATTGAGCCTGACAAGCGTTGTTCTTTGGTCATGTCGACGGTTTCAAGCGCTTCGGTGGCAGTTGCGGCGACTTCATAGAAATCTTCTAAATTATCATCATCGTCATATGGATCCTCAGCTTCTATGACGATGTCTGTCTCAGCATCGGAAGCCGCGTCTTCTAAGGGGGCAAATAATCTGGATCAGTGTCGTCGTCGTCTTCGCATGACTCAAGATTTTGGGCCTTTTCATCAGTACTGGCCAACCATTCGGCTAATCTTTCTTCCATTTGATTCCTCTCTTCTTCTGATAAATTCTGATATCTTCTGGTGCGATTCACCACGTGCCACAAATCATCATCAAAACTTGATGCTGATGCCATTTTTTATGGAAAACCCACAAATAATTGCACTTTAGTTCACAAAATCGCATGCCATACCATTCATATTACACATAGGTCTGCACAGACCTGCTTGTACCGTTTGTGACTTATTTTTTGAAAACTCGAATATAACCGAATACAAACACAGAATCGGTTTGACTTCGTGCTCGTTGTGTTCTCAATATCCGCTTCTAGGAAGTCATTGACGGATTTGTCTCTAACATCCAAAACAAAAAAGTTATACACACTTTTATATGAAAAAGGTCTGCACAGACCTGGTTGAACCTCCTAGGGTTAAATTCCACTTCAGTTGATTTGGCAGAATTTAGTTCTAAATAAAAACAGACGATTTTGACGGTAAGACGGAATATTCTTGAATCCAAGCCGAAAATACAGAAAACAAGCACGAGTTTGTGAGATTGAAATTCTTGGTTTTTAATGAAGTCGGCAAGTCGTCAAGCATACATTTTCTTGGTTTTAAGCATTGAAAGAATCGATTTTAAGCATAGAACTTCTTGGAATTAAGTAGAATATCCGGATATGGATGGGGAAAGGGGACACGATCAACAAACACCACAACACCATCACCACACCTTCTTTGTTGTAAGCTTTTTAACATTTTTTTTACTTACCTCACTGTGACTTAAACTTGGGACCTCGAAGATACACGGACGATGGCGCTTTAGCGTATTCGACTAATAGGCATAAGCATAAGCGTCAAAATCATACTTAATAATGTAAGCAGTTGGCACTTTGCCGCTCAGCGAGCAACAAGGGCCGGGGTCGAGTGGATAAGACGTTCGCTTAGAAAACCTCGAGGTCGTGGAATCAAGTCCCCGTAGGAGCCCCGTTTTTCTATTTATTTAATGTTTTAAGATGTTTTAAACATGGTGTATATATTTCAAACAATTCTTTAAATTATTTTTTTTTGTCAATAACGCACTTACCTTCCCTCCTTTCACAAGTTCAAAGTCTAGATCAAAAGTCTTCTCGTATTCGAGCAGTTTTCGTCTTAAGAGATTAGGAAGAACAAAATTAAAATTGAAGCCGATTTCAGTCTCGCCCATTCGTGCTAGATTTCTCTGGGTGCAGGCTTACTTGGCCCGCTCTTAATTTAAAAAGAACTTTGTCGCAGGCAGAATGCCTCCCCAGGAATTCTCTCAGGACTCTGTCTTATAGGTAGGCGTACCGCGAGGCTTAATATTAACCAGAATGACGTAGAAGTTGTTGCTCAGTTGATGAAGAAAATAGATCCCAGCATCTACTCTGCCACTGTCCAACGCTTAGCAGTAGACGATTCGCCATCCTAGGTCAGCCTTTCCTATCTGACATTGCAGCAGTCTCTGACAAAGAGATTGCTTTGCTGCTCAAGTTGGTGACATGACAAAACGCCCACGGACATAAGGCCCATATGAAAAATTTCGATCACTACTTTGAAATATAATTCCAAATATTTCCGGGCCTTTTGACCGGACATTAAGCCCATGGGTGTAATGTCCGTATTCAAATTTAAGTGACATTAAATACACAGTGCTGAATATAAAATTTAACAAATTTATGCTTTCCAGCGAGTGTTTACAATTTTGCTCCTTTAAAATGGACTTAGAAATTCTGTCTCATTTTGGGCACTTGAGCCACGGCCACACCGGCAGGGCTGAAAAGGCACAAATAGTAGGTTGGCAGTGCGTCTGCACTCTGCTGTTTATTAGTGGTATTCATTAAAGCAATTTAGATTTGGTTTAGATTTCGTTTAAGGCTTTAACATTGATTTGATTGAGGCTCGTAAACAGTTGTTAGTGAGAAAGAACATCTGACTGACAAGGAAACAAAGCAAATAATCTTGGAAGCCTATGAGCAAAAATGCAGTCAATGGCGGGTTTCTTTCCGTATATACAAATAAAATTCGAAATTGGTGTCTTTTGGAAATTAATGAGAAGTGAAACTTTATTTGAATATTAATTGACTCTAATCGCCTGAACAGGTTGCGATGCGGTGACTCTATTTTAGTCTCTACTTTGATCCCACAACAGCAACGGCTGGGGATATCTGAGCAAAGAGTACGTCCAAAGCCTCTTTACGAAGAGTAGATCATCACGGATGGTCTGTACCAGTTAAAGTCCCTAGTTTTGTAACTGGGATCGCTTTGATGGTAAGATCGAAATTGCTGAAGAATCCGAAGCACAACTATGTCTGGATCATTGCGTTTCAACTTGCGCTGGTAGCGCAGTCACATCTAAGTCCAGCCATGTCGAAAAGGCTGGATACTGCACTTTACGTTGCAGTGCTTGGACACCGTTTCGTAGTAAACCTTCTCCTTGGGTTTTGAGATTATCTTGTACTTGAGGGTCTCGCGCGCAGCCCGGGAAAAGTCTTCCTCTGTGACCAGCCTGTCGCTGCTTTTGCTATTCCAAGCATTTTTGACTCTGTCCAGTTTAGGTCGCTGATATGCAAGAGACAGCTAGTTCGTTTTCAAATTAAAGCGCCATATTTCTGGCTACAATTTCAGAGTTTTTATAAAACTGGGCAAAAAGTCCGACGAGATGTGGGCCTTATGTCCGAATATATGTGGACATAAGGCCCATAACATTTATAAATTTAATTTCGATGCATACTACGATTAATTTTGATATGGGCCTTTTGTCCGTGGGCGTTTTGTCATGTCACCCTCAAGTTTTTGCTGCTCAAGTTTTTGCTGCTTCCTAAGTTGGTTAAAAGGGCTGACCCAACTATTATTGTCTAAAAATAACATCTTGGGGTTATATGGAAGCAAGCTTCACTGCTTCTACCATTGCAAACCAACCTAACATACGTGGCGTATGAGTTATATAAAAGAAAAAACTTTGGAGCCTTGTCCCGTTTGTTAAACCTTAATTTTTTAATATATAATAAATACAAATCAACAACAGAAATATACTTATTATGTGCTCAGATATTTTTTTCCCACTATTCCATTTGAAGTTCCGGTCAAGTATACATTCAAACCGCACACACACTCCTTCCTTGAATTTATTATTTAAGTCTAATAATTGAATTTTCGTATAAATATTTTCTTCTTTAAATCGAACGATAGAGTATTTTATTTAAGCAAATACCCGACGCCTCCCCCAGAGGGCATTCAATTTATTTGAGTGCAATTTGGATGGGCATTTGTTTAAGGGTTTCCGTTTTATTTGAATTTGTTGCTGACCAAATCGCACACTCACACACACACACACACTCACACAAAGTCAACTTAATTAAAAGGCTTGGGACCCGGTATAGAATCAGTTGGCATTCCTCTATTTTTAAGGCAATTAGTTGCAATTGTTGTGAATCGTCCGTCATAGGCAATTAAATGATAAATATACATTTTTTTCTTTCACAGCAACACCAAGCTGAGTGCCAACACCATTTCATCGGCCTTGAGCTCGCATGGATATGGCAGCAATGGCTATGCCAATGGCAATTCAACGCCCACTCCCGCTCCGGTAAGTAAAGCCCAGATCCTCACAACTTGTTAACTGTTGTACTGCTGTCAGACACACACACACACACTCACACTAACGCACACACAACAACCTAAGCACACACGGCCACTCGCATACTAAGAAAACAAAAGAAAAACCCAGATGCACCTGAAGAAGCTTTGCCCTGTTCCGTTCTTTTCTTTTCTTTTCTCTTTGCGCTGTGTTTTCACAATCAATTTTATCATATTGCTAGCAAAAATGTTTGCATAAATTCAGCAATTTCTGCTTGCAGCAGACATATGCTAAAACGTTACAAAAAAAAAGAAGTAAAATGCAATGTAATGCAAAAAGTTCTCAAGGCAAAAACAAAAGCCAAGTTTAAAAACAACTCAGGCAATTTCATAAGAGACGCTTCTTTTTCCGTGTGTTTCTGCGATTCTTTTGAAAAAGTTTGTGTGTGTGTGTGTCTGATAATTTGCATGCAATTATTGTTATTGTTAGTGTGCAGCGAAATGTGATCGAAAGAAGAGATTAAGCTGTAAGAAGAAAGTTTTAGGGGTATTTTTACTGTCAGAGAAAGTGATTTTCCGTTCGCTGTCGGTAACTGCAATAAAAAAAAGAGTGAAAAAAACTTTAAAAACAAAATAGTTTTTTAACTAATGCACTTTACGGAGGTTTTTTATGGGCTTGTTGTTATTATAACTTGAATTTAAATGGGAAAAAGCGATTGATCAATTACCTGCATTACTCAGTTAAATATCGTTAAAGTTCTTTAGTTAAAACATGCATCAAATCAATCATTAAAATCATTCAATCATTTGTAGAAAAACTCTTAATTTATGCTGCTCAACTAAACCTAACAGCTCCAATGTTTTCTACAAAAAAGTCAAAAACTCCTAGGCAGCCTGCAGCACAACACTCTGTGATTTGACCTCAGTGAAATTCCTTCTCATATACTCCATGTGGATTTCATTGCCAATATTGCGGTTTACATGATACCGGGGAGACAGGGAAGAAAGGGCTCCAGGAGATTCTTTAATACTTTGAATCAGGAATGGTAGGAGAGTATTTCAACCAAAAATTCAAGTAAACAACCCAATTGGTTGATGATTAATCTGAGTATATGATCGCCGCCAGAGCGAATGCTCGATTTTTGGCAATTTCCATCACTTTTCGAAGTGTTTCGGTGTTTGGCGTTCATTTCATGGTGAATGTTAACTTTCAAAGTTACTCCACACAGAGAAGTCAAAGCGTTTCAGTCAGAATTGGCATGACAAAATTTGCTATCAAGACCTATCGCTGTTCATTGAAGGTTACGGCTGCTCCAACGTCGTTTTTGAAAAGGAACTCTCCATTGATTCTTTCCGCAAAAATTCCGTCCCAACTCAATTGAGGGATTTCGTTGGCGAAAATCTTAGAATTTTGTTTATTCAGTTCAGCAATGTGCAGCATTCTGAAGCTAGAAAGTTATGCTCCACAAGACTGAATTACAATTGTTACAATTTCGCTGTAATAATAAGCCGAGAATTGGACAGACACATCAAAACACACAATATCAGCAAATCGGATTACACAACATGTTTATACATATTTGGCATACCTGAACACTGAGAAAAAAAAATCAATCTAAAATACAAATTGAAAATCTCTTTTTCGAGAATCTTGCAATATTATAAAACAAGATTGAAGAACCTTGAAGTTAGCTTAGATCTAATCTACTACTTTTCAAAAAAAAAAAAAAACCCCCTTTTTCTCAAGTGTTCCAATCCCTAATGATATCTTTATACTTCCTGTAGCGGTCGGTAGTTATCAGGAACCCACCATCCAAGCAACGATCGAAGGAGAGCGAAAGGAGAGGCGGACTTTCTTAATTCCTCTACTTTTGAAAAGTAAATTGAAAGCAATTCGACGCTTCGGTTTCAAGAAAAAATTTTGGCGTGTTCTCAATCCGATTGAAATTGTTCTCTTTATACTTGATATTCGCAAATGCCACTGGTCCAAGCGGTATCGCCACTAGATACAAAAGACAGAACCACCAATCCAAGCAAAACGATCGAATATGGAACAAATCGGGCGAACGCGGTGGCCAGTCCAAATCACCACTCTTCACATCAAACGGCCCGAAACAATTTCTTCAGAAAATCGATTGTTATGCGATCGGTGTGCGGTGGAGCGCCGTCTTGTTGAAACCAGAACTGCCTCATACGCTTTCGACGAATAATTGCACCAAAATTAGTCCTCATGTCGCGATAACGCTCCTGGTTGATGGTGACAGCATGGCCATTTTCATTTTGGAAGAAAAACGGCCCAATGACCGTTTTCGCACTAACGCCGCACCAAACTGAGACTTTGTCAGCATTCTTGAATCTTCCTGAGGATTTTCAGTGGCGTAAATACGGCAATTTTGCTTCATTTACGGTCCCATTCCACACATTTCGGTCACATTTTTTTAATTTTTTAAAAGCACGTTGAGTTTTTACAATTGATTTGTTCTGTTGAATGTAAATTTCAACTATTTCAGAGCGCTCGCGTGGCGTGTATTGTTCCATGGTAAAAATCTGCTTGGACTGACGCTTCAAACGCGGTATGTCATTAAGCGATCTGACAAAAATGTTATGGCGTTGCCAGATGGGTCCGTCGAATATGGACAACCCTGTATAAATCAAGTAGGCTGATAGCAAACAATATTATTTTTTTTTAATAACACAACAGAAAAGGCATAGACATGGATATAAAAAAATAACTCCTAATGATTTTATGCTGCAGAGCTGCATATCTATTGGTACTTGAGCAAGAAGAAGCCAAGAAGAAACATGCTCGCCGCAGTGCGTGGGTTAGGCTGTGGCTTTCACTCCGCGAAAGCGAAGGTTGCTGCGTTGCAATTGGAGGCTCCAGATCTTTAAAAAATTTACGAATTTTGGGTTTCATTCTTCATTTCTTGTCGCTTATCATCCCAGTCCAGTAATACGGTTCATAAACTTGGACATTAACAGCAGCGCGTAAAACAGGGATTGTCAAAAAGCGAGACCAAGAAATAAGAGTGTATTGGTGTGCTAAACCAGCTCTGATACAGCTGAACATCGACTGAAAAGTTGTTTGCTCTTAACATTAGTATTTTTTAGTTGTCTTGTTGGTCCAATGATTCAGCGGAAGGACACCATTATGCTTAATGCAATCTCGGCAACATGTCGATTAATGGTCACACTGCGCATTTTGGCAAGTGGATAAAGCTAAAGGTCATTGCAGTAGGTTTTTCGAATTCCACACACCCGCCCCTAAGGTCGAAGCATTTACACAGTCGAGATTTCTGCCAGCTGAGATCTTATATGACAGCCGATGGCGCAACGATTTAAGATGCCATGCCTCCGAGGTACTGAGTTCGAGATCCATCAGGGGCGGGTTATTTATTTTTAAAAGGTTTTCAGAAAGAAGAAAATTCAGTGGAACCATCTTAACCCAAAAAAAAAACCAACGCCATTTGTGATATTGAATAAAACACCCTCCCAACCCCATTTCCGATCACCTAAATAACTGCTGAATTCAATTAATTTTTGTCTCTTCTTTTTCCTATTTAAAAAGGAGATTGTTTCAGCTTCAAGTCGGGTACAAACGGCCTTAACTCAAGATTGATGGATTTAGATTTAAATTGAAAATATAATATTTTCTCCGTTTCACTTGGTTTCGAGACTATAATCTTTGTTTTAGATTGATACTTTTCTCAGTGCACCCTTAACAGTTTTCCAAATTTGGAATTAATTCTCTTTAATGGATAAAATTGAGACCTAAATTAAACCAGCAGCATAAAAACATGAAATTTCGGACATTATGACAAATTTCTGGGCATTCTGAACATAGTGCACTGAAATCATTAATTTTTTGCTCATAAAATCAAAATCATTGTATCAAAAACAGCACCCAGTTTCCCAGTTTGATACGAATGTTTCTTTCGGCCATAAGCACTCGATGCAATCAGGTGACGAAGCTAAAAAAACAAAATAATCGTGTCACCTAGAAAGCACGACTACGTTGCGCAGTCCCAATTCTTGTTTCATCTATTTTTCTTAAATTTAAAGAACAATCAATAAAACGAAAGAAAAATGGACCCTTTTAATTAGTCACGAATAAAGTTAGCAACATTCATCAGCCACTCTGTTCCCCAAATACCCTCATCGACAGCACTCAGCCACCTTCGCAAAATTCAATCAAATATATAAATAGCCGGCGCCCCCCTTGTGCCACCGACTGATAGTAAAATCCGTTGGCCAGTAATTCATTTGTGTAGATTTCGTCTTCAACTGCGGCCAGCGCATTTCGCTGAAATGTGCAATGGCTGCTAAAAGCTAAATATAAGCCAAGCGCTACTTTTTATTTATATATATAAACTTTTTTTCTGTATTTTTTTCTTTTTTTGCCAAAAGTCTATAAAAAAACACTCAGCTGGTTAGTAGTCTGCAGTTTTGCATTGCAATTTGGCGTTCAGTTTGTGTCTTCGACTGGTGTCCGCGGCAACACGGCAGGCGGACACTTAGAAATCGTATCGAAATCGTCTCGAAATCGGAATAGTGCTTCCCCTTGATTAAGGGATTCAGCGAAAAAAAAACTATAAAAAAATATTGCATAGAGCAAGAAAAAGTGAAACAATTTTAGCTAGAGAAGCCAGGAAGGGAGTTGATGTTTTTTCTCCCTTGAGTGGGTTATATAATATACTTAGGCACCCTCACACACACACACACACACACACTAAGTGACCTTGACCTAATAGCTATTTTTAGTAATCACATTTCGCTGACACTTTAATTAACTGCCTCGTATTAACTCTATAATCCTGTGCTCCTGTTTGCCTGCCTGCTGCCCATTAACACGCGTACGCATTAACACATTAGCCCGAGTCGGAATTGCCCCTGCCACCACCACCCTCACCCACCCAACTGCTGCAATACGAAACGGAGGAGCAGCCACAACAGCAGCAGCAGCCACTGCCCCAACCTCCACACACACGCACCCACAGCAGCCTCTCATCAATTTCAAGCGGCTCCTCATCATCGGGCGTGGGCGGCTGCGGCGGCAGTGTGAGTGCTGCAGGTCAGTCCACTCTATCGCTGGACGCACTCTCGCCCATGCACTCGCGCCAAGCCTCCGGCTCGTCCACCACACTGGATCAGGCCGATAATTACACAATGCCCTCGCCGCCGCCACCGCCTCCACCCCAGACACAAACCCAAATACACCGAGAGCCTCTGAGGTCACAGAATGAGAATGATATGAATACGCAGAATAAGAATCCGTACACACAAATGCTGAAAGAGTACACGCACAAGCTCAACTCCAACCACACGCACACACCAACCCACAACAACAGCAACAACACGGCCAAGCCATTCTCCCAGCAGCCGCATGTGGCCGCCCTCTCGGCCACCTTAGCTAATCAATTGAAATTTAATTCACATCAGGTGGCAGCTGATAACAGTCAAACTGACAACAATATGTCAGCCGTCCATGATGTGGCTGTGGATGAGCCATCATCAATTTATGGCCAAATCAACACGGCCGCAACAGCAGCAGCGCCAGCGCCCTTAGGAGGGCCTGCACCCGCTGCCGATCAGCCGCCATTTGAGTATGTCACCTTAACTGGCAACGTGATACGCAGTGTGCAGGCACCTGGTAAGGGTGCGGCGGGACTCAATTACAAAGTGAGTAGCCGTAGTTGTAGCCTTGCCATGCCGCCTCATTTCCCCTGCCGTCGTTCCCGCTGAAATGTTATCGAAACGAGTGTTAACCCGCCCTTTGGCATGGCCTGAAATTTTAATTATTTTCTGGTTTTTTCTTTCGCTCGTCAAGGTCAACCAGGGCTATGCTCGTCCCTACGGTGCGGCAGCACCCAAATCACCCGTGTCCTATCCACCGCAGCAGCAGCAGCAATCTCCTGGCAATGCTTACGCCACGTTGCCACGCACCAATGTGGCTGCCCAACAAGGTAAGGCTCATGATGATGAGGAAGAGGAAGATGATGATGAAGGTGAATGGGTTTAGTCTAGTAAAATTCAATTTGAAATCAGGCAGAGTTGATATAGTGATATAGTATTAATTGTAAAAATGAAGATGATATCTAGACTTTCTTTCTAAACTACATTTTTTTTAAAAAAAAAGCTAATAAATAAACCTAATTTAACCCCGAAAACTGCTTCAAAACTAACCACAACAGAAACATTCCAAAGCTATTTGGCAAATCGAGCTGAGCAAAAACGTCAAACTAAATATATGCAAATCTATAATGTAGGTCGTAATGTCAGTTACCAACAACAACACTCACAACATCACCAGCAGCAGCAACAACAACAACAACAACAGCAGCTCAAATCTCAATATAGAAACTCTTATCCAATGGGACCCACCATGAATAATAAATATGCTACTCAAGCTAATTATAACACTCAGTCCTACAACAACAACAACAACTACAACAACAACAGCAACCTCAACAATAATAATAATATTTATAATCGAGGTAAAACTGCAAATGCGAAAAGTTTCTCCATAGCCGCCTCGCAGCCCAAAAAAAAGCATAGTTTTTTCATTCGTTTTACCAAGTCAAGGCACAAGGATAACAAATGTTGAGCAGAAATATATTCAACGGGAAATTAAAACTCGGTATTTTCAATGCCAATGCGATTGCCATCGCACTTCCGGCACATTGATTGCTGAACGCAAACCGAAACCGTAACCAGAAAAGAAAAAAACGAATGAGAGGAAAAAATGTAACCCAAACGATACATGGCGTTTACTCGCACAAACCGAAATAAATGATATAAAACGTACCATTGCAATCTCTGCGGTGGCTGACTCCGCCGTATGCAGCGCCACTTTAAATGGAAGGCAAATAGGCAAACGACGACGATGACTTCGCTATAGCGACAATGACGCGAACAGTGAGCGATAGCAGTAAATGCATCTAGGGGCAATTTATGGAGGGAGAATGAAATTAAGTTACGAAGATTTAATTGTTGACAATTGTCGACGGGTAAATAGGAAGTGTAGGCCGGTCCAAAAAATACGAGAAATTTGCTCAAATTTTATGAGTTTAGATTGTTATAAAGACAGTTAAATAGGCGAGTAAAAGAAAGAGTACATCGAATGGTCCAGACGGGTAAATAGACCGGTAAAAGTACGGGTAAATGTGTATCAAGCTTTCTAAAAATTGGCGAAATTTTCAAATGAGTTTTGATTTATTATGAAGATCAAAAGCACGGATCAAAAAGCAAGCTCGAATAAAAACACTATTAATTAGATGGATGGTAAAGGACAAAAAGTCCACTAAAATTATCACAATTATTTTCTCGATTTGTGTTTAATAAATGAAAGGGGGAGTAGCAACGCGCGCCGGGACAGCTAGCTATTATAAAATATTTGTAAAAGTGATTCCAAATTTCTTGAGATATAAATTTAACATCCCTTTTGCATTGGCAACATTTTTTACTTTTTATCGGTATTATAATTTTGCCCCGAAGTTTGCAACGCATAAAAATATTATTTCCGACCCTAAAACTAAATCGATTGAGCCTTGTCCGTTCATTTGTCTGTTTCTACGCAAACTAGTCTCTCAGTTTTACAGCATGCTGTTAATATGTTGGAACCGACCGGATCGGATGACTATAACTTATAGCTGACATTCGATCGGTAGGAAAATAGGTCTTAGTGAGAAATACTTTTTTGCTTTTAATGTTAGTGTCCACAAACTCGGCCATTATTATTGATAATAAATTCTTTCAAAGAGATTTTATAGCTGCCATAGAAATCATTGATCGGAAAATGGGTTTTAATGAGAAAACTTTATATTTTCAATTTTATCGTTCTTAAACTCGTGTAATTAGTAATAAATCTCGAGCTCTAATATTTATAGCAACTTTGCCATAGTTATTGACCTTCCGGTTTCTCTATCCGGCGCGGATAACAAACCTCTTCCAACCAAATAAATTTCTTGGTGCCACAGAAATTTCTTTTGGTTGTTTTCAAACCAACCTTGTTTTGTAAGGAATTTTAGTTAAATTCACCACCTAAACAATTTAGCAAGCAAAATAAATTTTGGAAATGTAAGCAACATTATTTTCTAGGATAGATTGCATAAAACGAATAAATTATTTAATTAGTTTAAACATTGAAATTTGCGTTTCAATAATTATTAGGAAAAACAACCAAAGTCTTTCATGTTAATCTAAACCAGTGTCCGGCACCGTTCAATTTTCTGTGTATACAAGTAGCGACGTCCATCCTCTGTAGCAGCGGCGTCGATACACAGACACTATACGAGCGTGCACTGCTCTCTTTTGCAATAACAAAAATGTGCTAACTGAGAGCGCTCTCGCGTGTCTGAACGCACACATGCAAAGGCAAAATAAGCATGTGTGTTTTGCCGGACACTGATCTAAACCAACCACATCAGTGGCGCCGTTTAGCGATTGTGGCGCCATCTGGTTGGCAGCCAGCGGATTAAGGGCTGGCAAGTTATACCTCATGTTTGGCGGCAACAAATTTTTAAACTTTGCATTTTATTTATGGAGGATATGACTCAACAATGAAAACAATTTTCATTTAAACATCAATTTAACCCATAATTAAAAGAATTGAAATTTTTTGGCTAGAGATTCAGCCCTGTTTTTAGAGATGGAAGTTCAACTGGAACAGTCTAACTAGATTTTCTAATAAGGAAATGAAGTTTCTCGAAGTTCTGTGGCACCGACGATTTTTTTGAGAGATTTACAAACCAACCGTCGGCAAAATCTCTAGAGATTTCTGTGGCACCCCCGTATATGTTTTTTCCATTGACATAAGAATACTTTAAACGCTCGTGAACTATCTGGAATTTCTTGCAAGCGGAAAACAATTTCGCTAAGCAATTTTATTGTCCTTACTATTTGCACCCCTGAGTCAATGTTAAAGAGCTATAAGCACACTTTTTCTTAATCCAATCAACTCATTATTTACCCAGTGTACACAAACTAAATTATCATCATAGATGCCCTTAAAGTATGCTATGTTTATGAATATTACAAATTCAGATGTATTTTTATTTAAAATATTTCTAACGAATAATAATTTTGAATACCTTTCACTGCTCCGTCAAATTAAGACGGTATTTATACGATGCAGCAGACTTCAGTAAGTTTTGTTGGACAAATTTTCCAGATGAATTTTCAAGCCTACAATGAAAACTTTAAAAAGTTTGCTTCATTAGTCCCGACTTAGCCCCGTACGCAGAACGACAGAAGATTCCTTAAGTCACAGTTAAACGTATATGGAAGCCAGTAGAGTGAACTGACTCTCTTTCCAGGTGTTAGGGTCAGTTAGGTCTAGATGTACTTCGTGTTCCGAGGCTAGTTCTTTCCCTTTTTGGAAGGACTGCAATGACGACGCTTTCAGTGCAGAAGCTACAACTTTCGGGTACCTGTCAGCTGATAATTTAATGAAAGAACTGCAAGTATCGAGTGTCATACTTTCTAAGAAATTTAAGAATTTCTTAACTTTGTTTTGATTAGAAATAAGTAACCATACCACAATACAAATGTACCTCACATTGGGACCATAACAGCCTAATTCTTTATGGAGACCTCAACTCAAGAACAATTCGAATTTTTTTTTTTTGAATTTTATAAACTAATACTCTTGTTCCACCCGCAAACAATTAACAATATTTTATTGTTCGAATGACGAAAGTAATCTAACGTAAGCAAAGGACAGCTGATTTAATGGCTTTGTTTAGCATTTGTAAATCAAATGTATAGTCACATGTCTATCAGCATGCCAGATTTTGGGATTCATTCATCTTAAATGTGGATGTTAAATTGAAAGGAAATTTGGCACTTACGCTTTAATCTTGTTACCTTTAAGACAAGAATGAAATATTTTTCCAAATTGTATGAGGACAAATGTTCTTAAAATGAAGAAAATTTAACTAGATTGTAGAAAAATTATTCTTGTAGTGAGAACATTGTACTACAAATAAGAAATAAAGAAAACGTTTGTGCTCACCTTGATTCCAACATAGTTTTACAATATAAAGGGTTAACAAAAAAGCAATTTTGCCAAAAATGCTATATTCAGCGAATAGTTTTTTCTCTTGGCCTCTAGAGACAGACATTAATTTATATTTTAAAAAAGTAGTATCTGGTAGTCAAAGTATTTTGGTTAATATTTATGGGTGGGAAATATTTTAGGAGGGGGAGGAAAACTAGATTGTCAGTAAAATTTAGAACTGAAGGAGGTTTAAAAAAGTTTATCACTAAGTAAAAAACAATTACTAACAAAAGCCTCTAGTCTACAGATTTAGAGAAAACAGTTCCTCCCATAGTATGTTTTTTCTAGCAGGCTTTAACTTGCAAATTTGTTGGTCATAAAAAAGTGTTGGAAAAACCGCGCTAAAACGGGTTTGGTCAAATGTTTCTTTGGCTGACACTTGACTCTTCAATAACATAAGTATGAATAGTAATTCTGGCCTTTAGCGACATAAGCTAAATTTTTTGACAGTGTCGTGATCTTTCAAGGACCTTCCTCTCCTATAAGAAAAAAACACAAAAAAAAACAAATTGAAAGTAATTGTTCTCATGAATGTGCCAGTTAACGATTTTTTACTTCATTCAAGTATTAATATTTTGCTTACATTTGGGATTTTTTTTAGCTGGCTCGAGGTCACTATTACTAATTTGAAATTGTGCAAAATTATTTCTTCTAAAGGAAATCTGAAATGACTTACACCCATTCAGACAAAATAGAAAGTTCTTAAAGGTTTTAAAACAGCCCAAAATGTACTAAATTTATCTAAAATCTGGTATTTCGGGAGAATCAAATGGTTCCTGAAAACATCGACTTGCTTTAAGTACAAATAATCGCTTTTACACAATTTTTTAGAATTTATATTTCTTAATCTCTTTTAGTTTACCAACACAGCTTTAAGATTTGATTAGAAAACTAAACTAGATCAATTGGCAAACTTTAATAAATTTCAATGTTCGCAAAGCGAGCTTGACCTCTGACAGATTTTATTGCTCTTTAGACTTCTGCTCTGTTCAGTAAAGTTTAAGTTTTTTATGTGCATACTTTTCACGCTGACTGTGTCCGGTTGTATTTTACGAGTACAATTTTCAGAACACTCAAACCAATTTCCCACGCACAATTTTTTTTTGTTTTATTTTTTCGGTTTGTACATTGTACATATATCTGTGTCTGTGTGTTTGTTTATCAATTACCGCCTGGCCAGTCATAACGGAAATGAATTAACAGCAAATATGGCGGCCCAAGCAAAATAACAACAATAGTCGAATTCCACACAACTTTCTGATTATTTTTTTTTTGTTTTGCGTTGAACAATTAAAAATGCCATTACGTAAAGATGCGAGGGCAAATGAGCAAAAAAACCCTTGGCCAAAAATCAATCTCCCAATCAGAGCGAAAATCACGCTCCACCGCAACAATCATTAGGGGTTTTGGGTTAGGTTTGAGGCATAAAAACAACAAATCCAGTTCCAATTTGCTGCCTGCTTGGCAAATCCCCTCAAACAAGCAGGAAAAACAGGCAAACAAATGTTTGTGTTACACACATGCCAACACGCACAGACACACACACACACAGAGAGAGAAAGAGAGCGAAATGTAAGCGAAAGTAGATAAATTACCCACCATTATTATCCCAAAGCGGGCAACAAGCATCACACACTTGCATACTTCCTCGTACATATTGAAGCGTGCCAGAAGGCCATACATCAAATGCCTCGCATTCATCAGTCCAAGATTTATTGTGTGCACACTGTGTGCCGCTTCCCATGAAACTATTGTCTTTATTAATACAACTTCTTTTGGTTCTTGCTTCTTCTTTTAGGTTACGGTTACCCATATACGTATTAGAAACACACACACACACAAATCAAACTATCAGACAAATCATAGCAAAGACGTGTGCAAAGCTGGTGAATACTTTGGAAATATTCAATCCGTATATTTAAGACATTTCTTTTGTCTAGCATAAACATGTTTACCTGTATTTGTGTGGAAAATAAACGAGACCCCCTCCCACGGGGGGCAACAGTTGATATTTTGGTCTAATTCAAACGCTAAACGCTTCACGCCTAACTCAGAGCTGACTGAAAATTTCTATCTATTCTATACTAATTCAACTGTCTCGCCAATATTCTAAGAATTTATTGTCTCTTGCACAAACTTTGCATGCCTCTTCTTTGTCTTTTGTCTATACACACACAACACACAGAAACAATAAACAAAGAATAAAACTTTCTACGGGGCCCCGGTGGGCTTTCATTATGGCAGAACTTTGTGTTTTGTCGTTGCCAACATTTTTGATATGACAAAATATTTGCGGCAATAATTTTGGCATCGTGTGTTTCAGCCATTTTCAATTTCTGCAAAATTACAGCCAATACGAAATTATGCATAATAAAATCCAATGACTACCTGTCGACGCGAAGCGAGCGACGAGACGTGGCACAATAAAAAATGGAAGTAAATATGCGTGCCTAGCACACACACTCACACACACACACACACATATACGCTCATGAGACTGTGTGTGTGTGTGTTTATTGTTGCGCCATGAAAATGGCTCTGAAAATAAGAAATTTATTTCGCCTGGGCAGAGCGCATAAAAACGGTTGTGCAATTCAGGTACAGTTGGTACACACACATCATCTTTTTTTCCTCGTTTAAAATACGAATATGGCCAGCGATATTCGATTTAAATATTTATTTCGTTTGTTTACAATTTGTTTGGACTTTCTTGAAAAACTGTGGGACATGAAATGGTACGATAATAGAATTATAGAACAGAAATAAATATTCCTTTATAAATAGTTATAAGCTATGTTTAACGACTAAGGGCCGATTTCACATCTTCTACATAGAGCTATCTGTCACATAAACTAACAAATAACAGAGTAAAATCTATGATCTGGGGGAACAGAAATGGGCCCTAAGTTAACTATTGAAAGGTAGCAAGAAAAAGGTCATCTGAAATGGATATACAATTTGTATTATTTCTGAACAAACCCCTTAACTAAACGGTGACAAAAACAAATTTGAAGATAAATACATTGTAAATTTATTCGAGTTTTTAAGAGGAAAATACAACTTAACAAAAAGCTTCGTTTCTGGCTTAAGTTTCTAATGTTTGGAAATCCAATAGACACGCATTTTCGCGTTTCTCAATCCTGCGACCTCAATACTTAAATTTTTGAAATAATAAATATTTTGAAATGAAAATGACTTTATTATTTTGTAAAATATTCTCCATTAAAATTTTTGTACCTTTGCTTTTGCACAAACCAATTTGCGAAGGCGTTTCTCCATTACGATTGAGGCAGCTCCAAAACATGGGTTTTAAACGAATCACTTCGTAAATTGTCATAAAGATTCCAACGAAAACCTTCTCTTGAATTTTTCATTTTAAGGCCAAATTTATTTTTTCAACTCAATTTAAACAACACAAATAGCGCTAGAACATCAAACGTTGTGATACGGTTTATGCTAAACAAAAGGTAAAGACAAACTTCTGTACCGAAGTTTTGATACACTGAAATTGCTTATCACAATAGTTAGCGACTTCGACCAACTCTTCGACATATTAAAGCCATGACCGTGTTTAGAGCGGTAATATTGAGAAAAACCAGTGTTTCGTACTAAAACCCATTTTCCGAACGAACATTTCTATGGCAGCTACGAATTTAATAGTTATCCGATTCGGGTTTTGACAGACGGAGGGGAATGTTCTCATCTTTATAGTCAATGGCCGTGTTCAATATATTCCAGCACAAATCGATGACGAAAAAAATCGATGGATCTTGTTCGATTGTTGAGGTAAACGAATGTGAAGTGCAATTATGACTGCTAATTTTTGTGATTTCCATTAAAATCAAAACGATAACTTTCACGCATACCTTTTTACCTTAAAATTTCATCAAATAAGCCAATTAACTTATTTTGATGGATGATGTTTGATGTATGCTGGTGAACAAGGCCAATGTTTTCTTAGTTAATAGTATAAAGATTAGTAAACTGTAACAGGTCTAATTGCGTATTATGATTGAACCAGTGAACCAACATGAAACTGCGATTCGTTTGACCTCCAATTTCATTTGTAAGTCCTACCTGTGGCTTAAGTCTTCCATTACCCACAGAACCGAACCAGCCCTGGTTTCCAAGCAATTTGCATCCCTGCATTATATCATCTGTATAAAAAGTTGATATGATACATCTGATGATTATATATGTATGCCAGGGCTGCAAACCTTCAAAGAATCTGAATGGTTTCACTGTGGGATTTAAAACCCCTAACTTTTTGGGCTTAGGATCACGAAACCGGAACAGAACATTCCAACACTCGTTATGAGAGTCGTGTATCCTTCGTAAACGAAGTTGTAGTGAACGAAGTACAATACACCAATATAATTCCATCGTACATTAGGTTTGAACAACTCTGAAATGTCTGATTTTTAAAAATTTAGAAATTTTAAATAATTTTCATTAACTAAGGATGGCAAATAACATTGATAATTTGGTCGAATAATCTTTAATTTTCTTTGACATGGATCCTTGGCTGGCCTTACAAATGCCAATCAGTTCAAGATATATTTCAATAATACTGGCTCTACAGATATTTATAACCAATTTTAAAAGGCACAATGCACTTTTGACAGATGATACATTTTCTTTTTAGATTTTTACGTACTCCGTTTTAGGTTAGAAAAGTTTTGCTGCCTTCATTTCTGCAGAACAAAATATCAAAGTAATTTGTTTGTACATTTTTAAATAGCACACAAATTTAAATACTGTGCTCTCTTTAGTGAAGTGCATGGTTCGTGTTCATGGGTTTTGATTCTCTCTGAGAAACAAGGACTTAAAAAACGGTTTTATAGACCACATTGCCTAGTCTGGGGAGTCAACCCAGGTCTTTAACTATTTAAATATGTGTAGGACCGATGTGAACGCTGGTCATCAAAATATGACTAAAGGATCTTTCAGGGTATACTTAGTTCTTGCAAAGTTGGAAGCTTCAACGCTTCTACAAATGCAATCTATCCTAAGTTGGAGCAAATGTATATTACAGGCAGAAGAAAGCATCTGCGACCCCATATAGAATATATATCAGGGCTGCAAACACAATACATTTTTCCGCAGCTCTTATTCGCAAGTTCGAACTGAAATTTCTCAATGGATAAGGTTCTGAAGTTTTAGTTTCGCGGTTTTTGCGGGAAGGTTTTGGTTCGAATTTTGGTTTGGCCAAAGTTGTGCCTAATATTAAAAATAGTATTCAGAATTTTTGTACTTCTGATCAGACGAAACAAGTTTTAAGGCCCCATCAAATGAGACTTCATTCGATGGTACTGGTAAGACAGTTGACGATAGCTTTAAGTTGTTTACATTGATAAGATGTCAAAATACTACAAATAATTTAGAGCAAAAGCCCATTATAAGTACTTTCGAGACGATTTGGAGTCTTTGTCGCACAATATTGAACAAATTTACTAGATTTGAGAATGTGAAAATATAAGTTCGGAACAGCATCAGGTTCAGCAATTTTCTGAGCTTTGGATTGGTTTAGGGTTCGGTTCACAGTTGCAGTATTCAGAGACATAAATATTTTATTTCGGCACAATACTTCATTCAAATAAGAATGCTTTGCAACAGCATTCAGATTTCAAAACAGTTCAAAAGTGTTTCTATTCAGGGACTTCAAAAAAAAAAGTGGATCTAAGTTTCAACGGTTCCGGTCATGTCGGTTTGCTGACCTGATATCTACTTGAACAGCATCAATAGTCGAGTCAATATTACATCACATCTCTGAAACTTTCTTAGACTTCTATTGTATGCACGCAGTTCAAGATCGTTTTAAATTTTCAACGTGCTAGTGAAATAAAAATTTTGAATTTCGAAGACATCGAAATTAAATTTACAACTCATATTTATAATATAAGAATATCAGCAGTAGTCATATATTTAACATGTTAACATAATGTTAACATTAATGGAAGGCTATTTAAAATTTTCTTCCCTATGTAACTGGTCGGGCAGGGCCGACCATAATTTACGCTCTTCTTTTTACTATCGCAAAGGGCCATTGGATGCACTTTACAAATTTTAATATGAATTCGACACACAATTGTGAACAATTGAAATAGTAAAGCCTTGATTTCGATTGACGTAGCAGAAAATTAAAGAGTTTAAAGAGATTTCTTAAAGATTCCCGCATGACGTGAAAAATGGACTTTAAATTTCCCGCAAGCAAAAGTTTTGGAAAACATTGAACAACAGAAAAGTAACTTTATGTTGGACGCTAGCTATGTAAACATTCCGACTTAACTATTTACGAACTATTAATGAATGCAGATACTTATTGCTCAACGATACAAGCACCTGAGATGCATACTCACATAGAGTATTAAATAATTAAGGGGTAATAAAATCTGTTTAAAGCCCTTCGAATGAGCGTACTCAGAATTAATGTAGTAGTGCACTTGCACTACAAACACTTCTTTAAAAACCAAAATTAGTATTTGCCTTAATAATGGATGCTTGTTATAGGGGGAAAGCTAGTCAGTTTAGTTTTTTCAACATTTGTTTTCCCAGAAGTGCCTTGAACTTGACCAGCACACACACAAAGCCACACTTGTTACTCCATGACCATGTTAAGCCACACTAATTCCATACAAACAATCCAACTTGGTCCAGCTACGAAATACATTGTTATGACTGGTTCCCTGGTTTTTTTTTGCTGCCATTTGCCTCTTAGTTCAGTTGTACTTAGTTCGCCCCGTTTTTGCCTTCCGCCTGCTGCGTTGCCTTTTAGCCGCCTCAGCCGCCGCCATCGACTCCACCTCAGCTGCCGCTTTGCCTAGTGCCAACGACTAACAAGCGAATGTCTTTTATTTCTTTCTGCTCTTATATTTGCCCACAAAAACCATATGCAAATTGTTGACCCAAACAAACTAACCCCAATAACCCCTGACCCCAACCCAACACGCCGATCCACTTACCACACACAACTCAGACGCGGAAGAGGAAAGCTTGCAGCCGCAATATGCTGAGGAATGTTATGAGGAGATGGATATAGAGGTGGCCTTGGCCGCCAGTCGTAAGTCTCATCGTGGCTCCAGTTTTACTTGGCCGCCGCCGCAGGATGATAGCCATTCAGCTCCCACGGCGGCACCACTGTACATAGCCCCACCGGAAACGCAGCATATGGTGGTGGCTAATCCAGTGCAGCAAGCGCCACCTTTGCCACCGGGCACTGCCACTACGCGCCTCGATCCGCAGCCACCAGCTGCTTCAACTGCGCCAAGTGCTCCTCAATGGCAAAGCTATTCAGCGCCTCAGTTGACCCATCAGACATTGGGAGTGATTCAAGCTGCTGAGCAGGAATCGAGCTCAGATAGTTACACCTCCACGTCGACAACTACGACCACCACCTCGGAGGAGTACCAGCGCATGTACGCAGCTCAGTTGCAAGCCTTCCAGGAACAATCCGGCTCTGAATTCGATTATCAAATGGATTATGGTGCACAGGAAGGCCAGGACTATCCCTCGGGCAGACGTAGTGCCCAGGAGTGTGTGGACTCTCTGTCCGCACCGCTGAGCACTTATAAACTTATTGATATGGTAAGGGAGGTCACGCCCAGTCCGGTGCCTACACCAGCTCCGCAGCCAGCCGCTCGCCATGTGGTGTTCAACGATGAGCCCGAGATTAAAGAGGTAAACACACAGCCCAATGAACTAGAGACCATACCCGAGTCTAATGTGGAGGTTGAGGACCATGAAGGTCTGATCATTCAGCACCGCTGCGAGATTCTCGAAAGCGAGCGCATGTTCCAACCCACGCCAGAGATCGTGTTTGAGATAGCGCCCGTGCGTCAAATACCGCCCACTAAAATACCCAATCCCAGTCCCAAGGAGTGGATAAATCCCATGATTCGTGTGCTTACAACCGCGCCTGAAGTGCCCTTCCATCTGGTTGAATGTCCGTTCCCCAGGCCCTGTGAAGACGACTTTGAGGCGAAGGCAGCTGCCGCTGAAGAGGCAGCCAAAGCCGCTGCTCCAGCTCCAGCTCCAGCCCCTATCCCCGCTCCTCCAGTAGAGGAGCCAACTCCCCCTAACCTACACGAATCACCGCCTCGTGGCAGTCGTCTTAGCCAGGCAATGGTCACGGCTCCAGAGTTTGAGTTGCGTTTTGCTCCACCCGCCGATCAAGGCATACCACTTCCCGAGGAGACCGTACCCTATATGCCTCCACCCATCGACATGAAACCCTACATGCGTGACGACTATCGACCCAAATCTCCGTTTGTCAGTGCTTTGACCACTGCACCAGAGCGTCCCTTCGAGGGCCACTTCGAACGAGATGTCCCCATCCACCTGATCGACTTGCCCACACCCAAAGAACACCTCAGCATGGGCGATGCCCTGCGCACTGCTCCTGAACGTGGCTATACCCCACTGAATCCCGAAAACGCCACACAGCGGAATGACGAAGAGCAGAAGCAACAGGAATTAAAGAAACATGAATTTCAGGTGCTCGATCATGAGGAGGAGCTGGGCATCAGGCTGGAGCGACCAGAATCAGTGGAATACTACACCACGGGGAAACAGCAGCAACGCAAGTCCTCGGCATTTGCGGCCATGCAAGCATTCCAGCCGTCTCGCGAACCACTTTCCTCTTCCTCCTCCCCCGGTAGTACCGGCGTCAAAAACACACCGCGCCCCTCCATCGCCTCACTGTCCCGAGAAACGAACGATCTGGAGTACCAGAAATACTGCAAGGCTCAAGAGCGCAACCAGAAGCGACTCGACTACTTCCACAAGAAGGAAGAGGAGCTGCAGCAGACTCAGACACAGCAAACAGAAACTAACACACGTCAGGCCTGCTCCACTGCGACCACCAAAGCGACTGCTTCCTCTAACTCCTCTTCCACAGTCCAACAGTCCACCAACTCCACCATCTCAGCTTCTGTGGCCCAGACCACCGCCAGATCCCCCCATACCGCTGCCACCTCCTCCACGCACCTGTCTGCTGTAGATACTGCTAAGCTAATCGATGAGACGGCCGAGGAACTTGAGCACTCGGAGGTCCTCTACCCTCCACCATCCCCGCTTAGCCATCTCAAGGGAAAAGCCGTACAGTCCGGCCTCCACAAAGCGGACAATATACCCAAGTATCAGCGCAACTGGACAGTGTTGCCCACCCAGAGTCCCATTCGCACGCCGGAGCCGCCGGAGCTGCGCGAGAATGTGCCGCTGGCTTTTGTAGATGCCCCCAAACCCGATATCAACTCCACTGTACATAGACCCATAGCACAGGCCCAGGCACAAGAAAAAGAAAAGGTTTCTGCAGCAGCAGGTCCGGGCGCGGGATCAGCGGTTGCGCGTGGCTCGGTTTCCGCGCAGCCGTCGGTACCGATCATAGTAACGGACCGTTCGGGTCCAGTAACCATGGCTTTTCAATCGCTAGATGAATACGTTTGTCCCGATCAGTCGCAGACGCCCACCCGGCCTTTCACACCATCGCTGATCAACAAGCCGGCGCCCATCATCCCGTTCTACCAGACGGCGGAGAAGCTGGTCTTTGAAGAGTGTGAGGCTACGCATTCTCGTGCCTATGATCAGCTCATGACTTCAACGGTTCCGGATAGAGTACGTTCTCCCGCTCCAGGACCACCTCCGAATCCCTTATCAGCCATACGGGCGCCACGCATGAAAGAGTCCGAGTCCACATCGCTGGCAGTCTCTGCACCACCTCGCCTGCAGGCTGGCTCCATCACCACGGGTCAGAGCTACCAGGGACAACTGCTGGCCCACTCAGAGCTCAGCTCACAGTCGGGCAGTCAGAGCTACACCCACCAGCCGGAGACGGTCACCGAGCGCCAGATAGGCAATCTCAGTGTGCAGCAGCGTGAACAATCATCGAAGCTGCAACAGCAGCATCAGGCGCAGACCCAAAGCGAGACCAAGACCCAAGTGGGTAACACACAGATCGAGCGGAGACGCAAGGTCACCGAGGAGTTTGAGCGCACACAAAGCGCCAAGACCATCGAGATACGCACGGGCTCCCAAACCCAGAAGGTGTCTCAGGCCCAAGTGCAGTCCCAGTCGGAGTCCACGGAGCGACGCTCCTCCTATGGACGCACTGGCTATGTGGCCAATCAGGCACGTCGTCTCTCCGGCCTGGAACAGGAGATAAGCAGTCTCACCAGCCAATCGCAGTCGATAAGCGCACGGGCGGCCACCATGGGCGAGAGTAATTTCCCCCAACTAAGCTCGCCCACATTTGACAGCAAGTTTCCGCTGAAGCCGGCCGTGCCTCAGCCCCCAACAGCATCATCACCATCGCTGACCTTGGCCAACAAGCTCTTGGGTCCGCCACCTGGCTTCCTGCACCAGCAACAGCAGAAGTCTACCAACTCATCGCTATCATCAGCATCTGCCCTAGCATCCGTTACATCGTCATCCAGATCAACGCAATCTTCGCTAACCAAAGCTTCTGCTATTAATACCACAACTAATAATCAAGCCTGCTCCGCGTTCAGGCCCGGCGGCGCTTCAGGCAATGGCAATAACAAACCTAATCTGGCTTCCATCACAGCTCCAGCTCCAGCGCCGCCCAAGTCAATCATCGCCTCAGCTGCAGCTCCGCCCGCGCCTAAGCCAGCCGTTTTTCCGCCCAACATAAGCGACTTGAACTTGAATTCTAATGCTGCCGATGGTTCTGCAGGTGGCGGTAAGAATGGAGCCTTTGGTGCCACCTCGGCCCCCAAGCGTGGACGCGGCATACTGAACAAGGCGGCTGGACCGGGTGTGCGCATCCCCCTCTGCAACAGCTGCAATGTGCAGATCAGGTGAAGAGACAGAGAGAGCGAAACAGTTGCTCACAAGTTCTCGTTGTTCTATTCTTAAATTAAGATCTCCCCACTAATTTGCACGCCTTTGAGCTAACCCAACCTAACCGTTTTGCCTTGTGTTTGTTGTGTTTGTTCCAGCCTCCGCTAAGCCCCTAAGTAATACGCATGCTAACCCAACCACAGCCACGCTTCCACGTCCGCAGCCCGCAGCAACTGACTTACCCGCCGAGACAGATGCCACCGCTCTACTGACCGAGTCACTGGGCCAGATCAATATGGGTGAAAAGACGAATGCCTTTATGCAAGAGGCGGGCAAGATCATCAACAACATGTTGGAGGCCCGCCTGGCCAATAATGGCAGTTTGAGCGGCAGCTCCCTCAGTCTGCGCAGCAATAGCAGCTCCAATCTGTCCAAGAGTCCCATGATTGTGCGCAAGCGCTTGGACTTGGATGACTTTAAGAACTTAGATCCCACACAGCCGGCGGCTTTGCAGTCGGTGGTGGCCTTGCCTAAGGAACAACCGCTCAGCGTTGGTCATCAGAAGGCTCAGCCTCAAGCTCCGCGTGTGGAGCAGAGCCTAATGGCAGAGCTGCCGGCTCAGCATGCCATGAGCAAAATTCTGGACATTTGTGATAATGGCAAAGCCACCCCCGAACCGGTGGAATTTCGCAATAATCAGAGACAAGGCTCGGGAGCCACCCATGCGGCCGATCGCCGTAGCTATATAGAGCCCAATAAGCAAGGCCAGAGTCCAAGTCAGAGCCAGTCCAGTACCCCTCAATTCAGTGTGAGTGTCAAGGCCTTGGGGCCATTGGGCGATAGTCAACCCACCATGTCCGAGGAGAATGAGAAGGCTGTAAGTCAGTTGCTCAAGGAGGGTAAGCGTCCCATCTGCTGTCAGTGTAATAAGGAGATCACCTCGTAAGTAGCTTCGCCTGTTTCTTTGTTTCGATGTTTGATTCGTTGGCTTAGTCCTGGTTACTAATTTCCTTCACTTGCTTTCGCAGAGGACCCTTCATCACGGCTCTGGGCCGCATCTGGTGCCCCGATCATTTCATTTGCGTGAACGGTAACTGCCGTCGTCCGTTGCAGGATATTGGCTTTGTTGAGGAGAAGGGCGATCTCTACTGCGAGTACTGCTTTGAGAAGTATCTGGCCCCCAGCTGCAGCAAGTGTGCAGGCAAGATCAAGGTGAGTTCGCACACCCCACCTCAAGTGGTTTTACTTACCAGCTTCGGTTTGCTTTCAGGGCGATTGCCTGAATGCCATTGGCAAGCACTTCCATCCGGAGTGCTTCACCTGCGGCCAGTGTGGCAAGGTCTTTGGCAATAGACCCTTCTTCCTAGAGGATGGCAACGCCTATTGTGAGGCCGACTGGAATGAGCTGTTCACCACCAAATGCTATGCTTGCGGTTTCCCCGTTGAAGCCGGCGATAGATGGGTGGAGGCCCTGAATCACAACTATCATAGCCAATGCTTTAACTGCACTGTAAGTCGGATCCCCTGTTGACCCCTCTATGCATACCTAATTTCTCCCTTATCCCTTAGTTCTGCAAACAAAACTTGGAGGGTCAGAGCTTCTACAACAAGGGCGGCCGTCCCTTCTGCAAGAACCATGCGCGCTAAAGTGGTTAGCTCAACGCTGACTTGGCACGACGACTTCAGGGATCACGCACACTAACTACACCAATCAACTACAATCAGCAAAGCTTACTTATTATTGCAATTATCGAAACTAAATAATGCCTAATTAAAGCAAAAAAAAAATGTTATCCTAATTTTAAATGAAAAAGTCAACACACACAGACACACACGACACGAAATCGAATTAGCTAGCCCCGCTCCAACAAGCATTATTTATTCAAGCATCGCATCATACTTCAACGAATCTACACAAAAACCACACAAAACTGTTGATCGACCATCCAACTACTAAGAAAACTCGAAAACTAACTCAACGCGCGAGGGGATTTCTAGACCAAAAAGAGAAAAACAACAAATCGCCAGTTGTCAGCAGTGCACATATATATTATAATAACACTATTTTCATGTTGTACATTACCGAGAGATACCCAATTGATTGTATAATTTGAAAGAGAACAGTAAATAAATTTCGAAATCTTTTTCGCGTTTAAATGGTGAGTCTTAATGGTGAAGGGTTTCCATTTAGAAGGAAGTTTCACACTTAAATTTTGCACTGTAAATTGCTTCAGAATCTTTCGATCAAAATTTTGCCAAGTGAGGTAAACTAGCAAACTTTTCGGTCATATTTGTCCATAACTTTAGTCGATGTTTAAAGCTTGCCCAAAAATGTGCGAAATCTCTGCACGTTCGTCGATAGTGCGAAATAAGGCGCCCATCTCTAGTTGCATATACTCCCACCTCTAGTTGTTTTGTTTACAGAATTACCTTGGATGGAAAACTTAAACTAATTGACAGCAAATAGTTATGTCTACCTCCGATGCACACTGGGGCAGCAGGACGAAATCTTGGCTAAAAGTCAAAATTTCTTGTTTGAACACTGGATAAAACGAAGGTCGGAAATGATTTTGAATACATATAGCTATTTTACGGCAAAATTTGGAACATTTTCACCAAAAGGGTTTTGAACCGTGTTTTGGCAACCGTTCAAATTAAAATTTATGAAAAAAAATTAATGGTTAAAACTAGATATAAAAAATAATATAAAAAGTTTCCATTGGGAGTGCAGAAAAATACCCTTTGCGATTCCCTTGCGGCATGGCTAATTATTTTCTTTGAAAATTGTACTATAGCTAGAGGTATGCGCTTTTGCAGGTTTTGCTTATAAAATCACTTTAAAATTGTATTCCCATATGAAATCGAGCATCTTTCTATTAAACAATCAG
>JAEIFU010000695.1:0-105490 GCA_018904235.1 Lordiphosa stackelbergi | reverse complement strand
CTTTTCCTTTGCGTTAAACAACTAATGCGTGGCTTGCGCAATGGGCATTGGCACCCCTGTTTAATATTTCTGATCAATTTACACCCAAGAAAAGAGCATTTTCACTTCACCTAGTGCCACATTCATCTATCTACTCTGCAGTTTTTATAGCCCATTTGGTGCATTTTCATTTGGTTTCGGCCACAAAACTTTCAACTTTTAGCGCCACAAGTTGTCACCATTTGGTTTTTTGTAAAAGTCATAAAATCATTTAAATAAACAAACCGTTCTCGGACCCTGGGGGGATTGAGGATTCCAGAGTTAAGCGGCCAGTTGTTTTGTTTTTTTTTCGATTCGCTTGGTCACTTTGGTATTTATTTACGGCTTTCTGTCCGTGCCACGCCCCCACCGTAGACAGCCGCGGGTGCAACGTGCAGTAACCTATAAAATTTGCATTAAAATTACTTTGATTACAAATTGGTCGCCGCTGAATGGCAGTAACAACAGCAACACATTGCACAAATCCCACTCGCACATTCGGCGTTTTTATTCTGTTGCTGTTGATTTTTTTTATATTTTTTTTGCCATATGTGTATTTATGCGTAATATATTGTGTTTTTCAGGATTATTGATTTTTTGCCAACTATTTCACACACACAAAAAAATGTGAAAACTCTGACAAGCGGCCAAAGTGTTGGCAAAATAATGCAAAAATATTTGTAATGTTTAATTATGTAAAATGTTGGGAAATTCTTGTCACAATAAAGCTTAGTGAAGTGAAGTTGAAATGAAAACAAAACATAAACCCTGATGCTGGTGATTAATAATGCTTATAGAAATGTCGCATTCATAGATGTTTTTAAATGTATATTAAATTAGTGGTTAAATGTATATTAAATGGTAAGAAAATATTTAAAATAAACAGAAAACACAACTTAACTGCAAACAAATCCTATTTTTAAAGCCAAGCTAAAAGCTGAGAGTGTGGAATTAAATTCTATGTCTGTTCTGTATAGACGTCCTGTTTGCACTGTTTTGTACTGAACCTTGTGCAAACCTTTGAGGTCCATGACTTACCCAATTGATTTCAATTCATTCATAATCCCACGCAACCTCTTTAAGCTGCTACACTTTACCTTGTCTGGGCCCTGACGAGCGAATGACATTTCCGACCTGTGCCACAAACTAAAATCTTGTTTGTAAGACGATACTTTTTACCAGGCAACAACAACACCAACAATACTTTTAATCGATTTGAAGAGACATTTTTCAGTTGCACTCGCTCAACGAAAAAGAATTTTGACATTTAAATTTTCGAATCAAATAGCGACAAATGTCACAAGCAAAAGGTTGAGCTGTTATTTAATTATGCGCTAAGCTGTCAAGTGACATGGGTGCAACTAAAAACGCCTACAGATGTGGCCTCCCCTTGTCGATTTAGTGAACAATCCATTTGACATTTGAAGGCAAAGAATTTTGACATAGAAAATTTGGTTGCTTTGTGCTGTTAAGGGTTAAAGACAACATTTCAGCTGACATCTTTTTTGACAGTTGCTCTAATTGCTTGCCCAACGATTTCCGCTCAACTGTCAAACTGGGCTGAAATGGAACGAGCGAGCCTGAAAGTTGGAGTTAATTTGCAATGAAATCAATGCATTGCATAGCTAAAGGCGCTTTGGCTTTAATTGAAAACGGGGCCATAGGAACAACTTTTAATGAAGAAGAAGCCAATCGAAATGAAGGAAGTGCAGAATGCAAAATTTACTTGATTTGCCGTTGCCAAAAGTTTTGCAAAAATATGCTCGGGGTGAATTTTCATACAAATTGATTTAAACCCAAGTTGGTTTTTAGTGAGAGTGCGAATTCTTAGCTGCCCGAAATGCCTGCCATGTTAACATGGCCACAACTATAAAACCTAATGAGCTAATAAATTTACTTGAATAACCTCCCAAAGCAGACATTTGAAGTGGCCCATAAAAATGCTCCAAGTAGCTGCAACTCTTTTTTAGGTTTTTTTTTTGAGGAGACTCTCGTTTCGTTCTTTTTTTTATGGGCCCTTGCCTTAACAAATTCTGTTTTGGTTTTTAATTAACGCAAAGTTCGTTTCCATTGATCTTTGTTTTGTTTGTGTTTTGGTATTTTTTCCCTTTACGATGGCATTTGCTTACACAGAGATTTGTGGCTACAAGTTGATATATGATAGGGTTTTCAAGGGGTATTGAGGTTTTTATAGGCAAAGGTAGCCGATCTTTGTTGAAAGATCGTTCTGTATGGGCAAGGAAAGCAATTCGATTAAAGGAAAATTACAAAACAGCGAGATGGGCCATAAATAGTTCAAATTAGACGCTTGCTATGGCCAGAGAGTTTGCCGGGCTGTTCTGCTAGATCAGAACAAAACCGAAGGTTAAGCTCTATTTCGATCAGCGATGGACACGTAGTGCACTATAGGAAAATTAATTAATAACTAAACAAGTATACAATACATATCGTTGTAATCATCCGTTATCGTTGTAAAAATCTGTAAAAATATTAATTTTTTTGTTATTTCTTTAAATGCAGGGCTGCAAACCAGGTCGGAGTTGAACCGCTCCGAAGTCGGAGACTCCGGGGCTTTTGGGAAGTCCGAATCGAACCCGAACCGGAGCCGGTTAATTTTTATCCTGAACCTGAACAGATCTACAAATTGAGACCTTCTGTGAGTCTCCCGAGCATCTTAAACAAACTATTGCTTTTCCATGTTGAATACGACTTTAATAAATATCTGACAAAACCAATGGCTTGAAGCAGATGGTTTAGTTTGACAAAGTTGCTATAGATCAAGTAAAATTCGATTTTTAAGGCCAAGTGTTTGATTTTTCTCACTTGCATTGATATGTATACTATCCCATATTCTAGGACAACTGGTTTTTCGCCAGTAACTTGGAAACTGACTTTTACATGCCAACTCGATTTCAGCTTAGGTTGGGAATTGGTTAAAGATGGTCGGGATACTTTTTATTGTAGAACAGTGCTATTAACTTCTCTAACTTGAAAATAGTATCCTATTCTAAGTCGCTGATCCAAAATTAATAACAAGACAGCCTCGGCGAAAGAGCCTTTGCGCTAGACAGATGGAGAAGCTATTTCGCACAACCTGCTGGGTGGCGAAGACGACCATAATGCCGTCCCTGAATAAGTAACAAAGCAGCTGGTGCTGATGAGCTGCCTGCTGAATTGCTTAAGACTGACGGCGAGGAGTTGGTAAAATGCATGCACTAGTTTCTCTGCAGAATATCACTCCAGAAGATTGGAGTCTAAGTGGAACTTGACACTTCTTCAAAAAGGACGCCCTACAGTTTGCGCCAACTACCGTGGGATCATTCTCATTCCCATCTCAAATAAGATTCTATTGTGCATTATTTGTGATTAAGGCTCTTTGAAGCCCTGTTTAATTTTGGTATATTAGCAAAGTATGTTCTACTTTGCATGATGACGTTGAGAAACAAGCAAAGCTCCGTCAAAATAGGACAGAACCTCTCCGAACCATTTGATACCAAAAGAGGGTTTAGGCGGGCCGATACCTTATCGTGCGATACCTTATCTGTTACAATGGGAGAGAACAACTTTTAAGTTGTATAGGATTTTGTCTACCTCGGAACGATGATAATTAGCGACAACAACATCATCCTGGAAGTCCGACGAAGAATCACTCTTGCAAAACGATGCTACTACGGGCTCTGTAGGAGGTTCAAGAGCTGAGACCTCGCTCGAAGAACGAAAATAGCGCTATACAAGTCACTTATCTACCCAGTCTTGCCATATGGTGCAGAAGCATGAACAATGACAGCATCGGTTGAGGCGCTGATTGGTGTGTTTGAGCGAAAAATTCTTCGTAGGATTGCAGCTGCTCATGTGACCTGGATGGATCAAGAAGTTTCAGCTAAAAGGAAGAAGAATACAATATAAAAAAAAATAATAGTCCCATGATGATGATACATTATTTTTTAGTATATTAAAAATACAACATCATCGGTTTAGTAAAGCTTTATTTGATGAAACTTTAATTGACAATTTTACAAATGTTTTCGATAAGTTATGAACTATTTTTAATAGATTTTGAACATGGATTCGATAAATTTGGGTGGTATCTCTCACAAAAAAAAATGATCAAAATCGGTTCAACAGTAGGGGAGATTGGGGGGTTGTGATCATAGTTTTGTTTTTCGAACATAACTTCCCAGTAGTTTTTTTTGTGTCGGGTGCTGCCAAAAGCAAAGCATCCGGTGACCCGTTTGGCACAGTACCCCCAGACGCTCATACAATTTAAGTCAACCATCCGGCAGTTTGCTAAGGGTAATCATCGGACTGGCCGATCAGCACAGCAACGCCAGACGTTCGCACACAAATTGTCTGCCAGCCGCCAGGCGGTTTAGGACTGCCATCGGCCAGGCCATTTACCACTTACCCCCGGCATTCAGCTAAGGGTAACCCAATGGACAGGCCGATCGGCACAACAATTCCAAAGTTAAACATAATATGCCAACCATCCGGCAGGCTATTTCGGAACAGCCATAGGCCAGCACATTTTCGGATAACCATCCGGCATTCGGCTAACGGTAAACATCGGACTGACCGATCCGCACAGCAATATCAGAACTTATACTTGAAATGTCAGCTATCCGCCAAGCGATTTGGGACAACCATCGGAATGGCCATTTGCGTTAACCACCCGGCAAGTCTGTTAAGGATAACCATCAGCCAGACCGATGCGTACAGCAATACCAGAGTGTGCACAGAAAATGTAAGACCGCGGTTGTGTAAAAGTTTTTAAAGAAAGAAAAACTTTTTATTAGATGTTCCTAGGCGGGATCGAACCCTCAACCTCCCGCACAGAAGGCAAACACACTTCCTGCTGCACCACAAACAGCTACATTTTTGTTAACCATTTGGCAATATCTAAAGTTTGCAAATTATATGTCGTTTCCCCATGTAGATCCCCAAAAATAAAAATTTAGTCCTTTACTGATTTGGATGATTTGGAACCGTCATATGATGGAAATGGCAGAGAGATAAATAAGGTTTGTTAAAAAAGACCAACTTTTAAATTTGGCGGGATACAATTTTTTATGTTGGTAAACCTTCTCTCAACATATACCTATACTACAACGATCATCCACTTTGCGCTTATGCATCTGGACAGCTATCATCGTACAATTTTCTTCTTAGTATGACGCTTAATAAGGTCATAGCTGATGAAGAAGGATGGGTACGGGTTGTCCATATTCGACGGACCCATCTGGCAACGCCATAACTTTTGACAGAGATGTCAGATCGCTTAATGACATACCGCGTTTGAAGCGTCAGTCCAAGCAGATTTTTACCATGGAACAATACACGCCACGCGAGCGCTCTGAAATAGTTGAAATTTACATTCAACAGAACAAGTCAATTGTGAAAACTCAACGTGCTTTTAAAAAATTTCACATTTTCACTTCACATTGAATGGGACCGTAAATAAGCAAAATTGCCGTATTTACGCCACTGAAAATCCTCAGGAGATTCAAGAAGTGCCTCTTCATGACGAAAAAGTCACAGTTTGGTGCGGCGTTAGTGCGAAAACGGTCATTGGGCCGTTTTTCTTCCAAAATGAAAATGGCCATGCTGTTACCATCAACCAGGAGCGTTATCGCGACATGATGACCAATTTTGTGATGCCAATTATTCGTCGAAAGCGTATGAGGCAGTTCTGGTTTCAACAAGACGGCGCTCCACCGCACACAAGTCGCATAACAATCGATTTTCTGAAGAAATTGTTTCCGGGCCGTTTGATGTCGAAAAGTGGTGATTTGGACTGGCCACCGCGTTCGCCCGATTTGACGCCGCCTGACTTCTTCTTGTGGGGATATTTGAGACAAAAGGTTTACGTTAACAAGCCAAGGACCGTAGAAGAGCTCAAGGACAACATTCGTGAAGAAATAGCCGCTATTCCGGCCGAAATGTTGGCGAAATCGATGGAAAATGCTGCAAAAAGGGCACAATACGCCATCAACGCCAGAGGCGGCCATTTGAGAGATATCATATTCAAAAATTGATGTAAACAAATCTACTTGGAACAAATTAAATGATTAAGATTGCCAACCGCCAAATTTTTTTTTTTTTCTTTGATTTTTAAAAAAAAACATGGGTCCGTCGAATATGGGCAACCCTGTATAGGGTTAGAACACCAAGACCGAAGCACCATCCCCCCAATTCAAGCTGCCAGATTCTAGTACGGTCAATAACGAATATTTCGTGAGGATATGTGCATTTTGCGTTAAGCATTCGGTACTTTGCGGTTTTTATCCGCCGACATTCGTCTACCCGACTCTGCAGACTCTAAATCAGCAGACGCGTCAGTCAGTCGACACGAATTATAATTTTTTTTTAGTGCGAATGCACAATCTTTACGTTTCCTGATTAAAGTTAAATAAGTAGATGTGCGTATACAACGCTTATGGTAAGAAATTTTTAAGCGAGAACTTTATAAAATATTTCAAATATATATAGCACATTTAGTTCGGCTTTTGATCTTAGCAATAGTAGCACTGAGCTAGAGCATTCGACTGAGAAGCGTACGGTCTCGAGTTCAAATCCCAGTAAAGGTATGTTTATAAAAAAAAAAAAAAAATAAAGAGTTCTTTCAACACATTCTAAAGATGTGTTGTGATGTTGCGGTGGTTGGTGGGGGGTGGTAATGTATAGAAACAATTGTATATATATAAAAGTGAAAAAACGAAATATTTTTCCTTGGTCTGGGTGATAAAACCGCCTGGTTTAGTATAGTCCATACCGCCCGCCAAAGGCTTCAAAACTTCCGCTCGGTTGGACACTTTGTCTGACCGCTGGCGGCGGTGTCCGGATTTCATGACATCCCATATAAAATCTGGTATGAGAGCTGGTATGGGGCCGGCCCGACAGAATGTGACATTCTCAGCCGGCCGGCGACCTCCGAACTGGGTAAATTTTGTATTTTTAGGTAAAAGATGCACAAAACTTTTCCCGTACTAAAAAAAAATTTTGGTTTTTTTATTTCATATTGAAAAAAGTGATTTTTTAAAAAAATTTGGGGGGGTTTGTGAGGCCACCCATCTAAAAGTTCAAAATTCGTATTTTTAAACCATTATTCTTTATAAAATGCAAAAAATGAACAATTTTTCTCATATTCTGAATTAAGAAATATAAATAAAGAGTAAAAATTGATTGACGGCATCAGGCTTGTTTTCTTTTATATACGAGCACTTTTTGTTTGTGACGGTTCTTTTGTTTGCCTTTTTCAATGATTTTTTTACTTCTTTGGAGAGTTTTTGCTCTGTTTTATTGCGCGTCATTGCAATATTCTCTTTGAGAGTAAAAACCGACTTTTTTTCAAAGTGGCGCTCAACCCCCCATATCTAACTTTTTTTTGGTGACGTAACATAACCAAATAGAAATTGTTACAAAAAAAAAACATATTTCTATCAAAAAGGCAATTTACCAAAGATATTTCCCTCATACTTACTTTTTTCATTACGAAAAAAATTTTGTATAATATTTACAAGTCAAACATTAAAAAAAAATTTTTTTTTTTGAAAAAAAAATCGAGTTCTGGCTTACGAACTTAAAGAAGGTGTAGACTGATAGGTTGCTCACCAAAAGTTAGGTAATAAGAAGGAAGACACATGACATAAACAAAAAGTTTAAATATATTTTATTTTTTGTGGCCAATATTCGATTGGCTCACAACCCCCAGCGGCTCAGAACCCCCCCATTCTCCCCTACTCGAAAATTTTCAGTCAAGTGCGTCAAATTATGGTAAAAAAAATTATCAAAATATTTCCAAGTAAAATTTTTTTCTTCAAAAGGCCCTGATGCTTATGAATTGATTTTGCTTAAGCCAGTCTACGTTCAAATTGTTGCGTTTTTCGGTTACATTTCAGCCATTCATTCTGCTTTTTCTTTTGAATATCTGTTAAAAAGTAACAGCCCCATGAAATCCAATCAAAATTTACCTTCAACAACAGAGGCACCACGACTTACATCTACAGATCAGAAGTACATTCTCCTATACAACCATAACACCATAAATACCACAATGGTTCAATACAATCAAAAATATTTGATAACAACTTCTGTGAAAATTTCCTATATTGTGCTGTTGCAGAGCCCTTCCGTTAGATTAATTCAATTTCTTAATTGATTGAGTATTGTTGAGTGACCAAAGTTCACTTAATATTTTCTTGAACTACATTTTCTCACTTTAAAAATAAAACTTTCCTCTGCTCTTCACCCCAGTTCATATACTTTTCCTTCTTTTTTTTCTAATTACAATTTGCAACTAAGTTTATGCAACGATTTCTAATTATGACTTTTCAACCCATTATTCATTTGCAATGCTCAAGTTTTCAATTAGTTGGCGGTGCATTGTGCCGCCCCCACTAACAATTCGCATTGAACTTTCGTTTCAATAACAATTAAAAGTTTCACATTTTGTGAAATTAATTTAAAACAATTACAGAGCAAAGAGCAGAGGTTGAATTTTGTTGTCATTGATGCAACCAGAAAACTTGTGCTGCATTCGCTAAAATTGGCAAAAAAAAAGAGCTGTAAAAAGTTTGAGGTCCTTCGTGATTTTGGTTGGTGCTTGCGGCTCTCAATTCGCGCCGTTTTGTGTGTCAAGTTTCATTGACGTTGACCCAATTTGAAGGCGCTGACTTTTCATTTTCGCCTGCCAGCAATAACTCTCTCCTTTTCTCAGCGGGGGTCATGTCCTGCCATAAAATCCGAAAAACGGGAAGAGCTCACATTGCTGATACGGCACGTTTATGGCCGGGCTGTGAAAAATCAGCGATTTTTTCTGGCACTTCGCAATCAAATCAATTATCGCCCAAAATCAATTACCAAGACTAGTGAGAAGAGGTGAGAGCTGAGGCAACTCAACCATTTCTGATACTTACCGTGCCATTTCTCTATCTTTCGCAGCCAGGTGCCACCCATACCACCATTTGCCAGTTGCTGCCCGGAGGGGGCAACACGAGAAATGCATCCATCACGTGACTTGTTAAGTTTGACATTTGATTTTTGCATGAAGATGGAGCTGGCGGTCCTTACTTCGACTCCTGCAAATCACCCAAAAACGAGCGTGTCCAAAGTTTTGCATGATTTGCAACAAAAAGAACGATGACGATGACGACAACGACTTGCCTGCATTCTGAGGATCGACCAAGTTGTCCCCCCAAGCACTCGATGGATGGATTGTCCTTGTGCCTGTTGTGTAATTGAGCTTGTGTGTTAGCAGCAGATGGTGGCTTCATTTTTTGGGTGGAGTGAAGGCAGTGAGTGAGTTTTAAGCCTAAGCACGGTAATTGTGGCAGTTGCTTTAAGCAGGAAACTAAACGATGAGAAACCTAAAACCAAAGATTTTTTTAATTAATTTGGTAATATTGAATTTAAGAACTATAAACAAATTCAGTGTTTGCCCTTAAACTTCTATAGTCAATCTATTTAATAAAAAAACATACTGACTTCGAGGTGCTTGCCTTGATGCGCGGCTTGAGTCTGAGTGATTTGCTAAGATAAAGCTAAGAAACTCTTACAAATAAAAGATATATTTCAAATACACTCTGATATATCTCATATCACACATTTTCCTTGAGAATGTTCTAGAACCTCGCTTCGCTCTCCACAAACTTCCATTTGACTAATTTCGAAATCCTTCAACGCTTTGGCTCAGATTTTCAGTTTCATTTTAGCCCAGCAAAACTTCTGTCATGACCATAAGATTCGTTTCGATTACAAATCGTGAGACGTGACCGACATGATAAATTTAACACCAGGACACCAGGACCTCATTGTGGACGAGCGAGCGCGCATTCGCGTTTCCAGATTTGCATTTCAATTTTAGTTTCGCGTTTTGCGACATTTTTAAGTCGCGTGACCCGCGGCAGCAATCTTTGCCATGGCAGAGACACTCGCACTCCACTGATATGCCACGTTCAGCTGGTGATTTTCAATTGTGTGCAAAGGCAACAGTTTTTCTTCTCTTCTTTATTTTACAAATTAAATTAAATGAAATTAATTTGAATAAAAATAAAGTTCTTGCCTAAAGCAAACTTCGGCACAGTTGATTTTAGGCATGCCGGGACTGACTGTACTTATCTAAGGACCAAAATGGTACAAAAAATTAGCATAGTAATTATGTAAAAACAACACACTATTATTAAGCACTTATATCATGCTTTCATTTTTCAGCGGGTTTTGAAGTTATTTTCTTAAGATTACTCAAAAATTTTACATACAGTTTGGTTATTAAAGATTCTAATTTTGGTCTCATTAAATATTATTTTTAAACGCTCTCTGAGAGCAACTATACGAATTGGTATTGCTCCAAAGCAAGGCTGATGCTTTGTCGAAGGTTCTGTTCCAAGAATCAAAGAAAAAAAACAGAGGAATGCTAGCCTCTGATCGATTGAAGTTTATAAAACTTGCAGCTTGATTAATTTACATAATTAAATGTTTCAATTGATGTTTATTTCACAATTTCATTTAAGCGTTGAACAATATTCTTCTTCTTTATTGGCCCGATGCTTGCATCACAACCGCCTGACGGTATAGACCTTTGCTATTAATGCCTTCCTGTTGCTTCTACTCCGTGCGAGCTGGCACCAGTTGTTCACACCAAGCGTGGAAATGTGTTGTCCCATCTTAGTGGTGGTCGTCCTCTCTTGCCGCCTTCCAAGTCAGCCGCCCTCGTCTCGAATTTTAAAAGTTCACAAATCCTCCATCGAATTTTTCGCTCGAACACGCCAATCGGCGCCTCATCCGCTGCTGTCATTGTTCATGCTTCCGTATTGCAGGACTGAGGATGATAAGCGACTTGTATAACGCTATTTTCGTTCTTCGAGCGAGGTCTCTGCTCTTGAACTCCCTACTGAGCCCGTAGTAGCAACGGTTTGCGAGCGTGATTCTTTTTCATCTGGTTATTATCGTTCTGAGGTTGACAAAACCCTTTGCAACCTTAAAGTTGTTCTCTCCCATTGTAACAGACTGTAAAAAACGCGTAGACTTCTTTCCGCGGATACTAGGTACTTCGCCTTGTCCTAGTTTACCGAGGAAGGAACTTCGTTGAACAATATTAGCTGGGTTATTTCCCTAACTATCACAGATCCAGTTCACACATCACCCTCTTTTTAATATAACTTTCATCTCTAACTCACACACACACTGACTTATATCTCTGCCTTTCTGTGACAATCATTCTTACTGGCAGCACGCCTTCTTCAATAAACTGAACTTTAACTTATTCAGTGATTTAAACCAGGGATCTTAAATAAGAGTTATGAGTTAGAAAAAATCTAACCTGAAAATAAATGAGAAAGTCGGTCAAGCCCGACTATAGTATACTCTGTACCTAAAGTAGGAGCTAAATGCAGTGCTGCCGCTGCGCTCTCTCTCTGTCCCTCTTTCTCTCTCTCTTTCTCAAAGATTGTGCGCCGTTGGTTGTGAAAGCTCATAACTTAAGAAATCAATACATATACCATACGAACGATCGCTTGGAAAATCTGTTTTAGTGAGGAAAACATTTTTGTTTTCAATGCTTACATTCTTAAACTCGGTTAATGTTATATGTTTTCAAACAGATCTGCGAAATTTGGTCGAATTCGCTAACCGTTGCAGCGAGCTATTTCAAGTGAACAGACAAAGTTACTTTACTTTCTCGTTTTAGAGCACTTTGTCACAGGAATCAGATGTTGTTCTTAATTTTAACTTGAGGCATATTACTTTATGGCTTTGGAAAACCAAAACTAAATCTTTTAATGTCTACCGAAAATAGTGTTAAGATGAAAACTTATCCTCGAGAAAAGCTAAGAACCAGGGTTCGTATACACAACAAAGGTACCGAACTCAACAAGTACCGTACTCAGAAAAGTACGGTCCATTTTTCGGTTTGGTACTGGTCGAAAACAAAAGTACGGTAAATAAATTTTAGTGCACCGGCCGAAAACAATAAGTGCGATACAGCGTCGTAACGTACCGACCGATAAAAATAAGTACCGAACTTTTTTGTGTTCAGCGCTTGTGTGTTCCAAACAATTTTAGTTAAGTACGATTAAGTACAAAATGGTTTTTAGTTAAGTAAACAGAAGTAGTTGTAAAGATTGACGTAGTTACAGACTTTTGTTATAGCAGTCTTGAGAGTATTTATAGCACTCGTGAGTTTAAACTAAGGAGAAGAAGATGCTATTAAAAATTGGCGGGTGCTGAAGACTTATTAAAAGGCACTGATGCGCGTTCCATAGACACCTAGGTGGCCGGCACAGCCAAAGCTACTTCAGCTACTTTCGCCAACTGTGGCTCTTTGTATTGAAAATATATCCAGTACTTTAAAATATCTTCTTCGAAGCCCAAGCATTCAATTTTCTTTCTAATGAAGAGCTGTCCAAACTTCTTTTAAGTGAAGATGATTGGCCAATAATATTATATTTGCTTGCTGCAGCCGCTGAGGTGCAAGAAGCACAATTTGTTCTGGAAAATATTATATACAAAAAGTAAACGAAAACCTTAACTTAATAAATTTATTTTGAGCGTTGATCTGCGTTGCCTTAAGAGACTTCCACATGTTATATGTTGAGCTCCAACGGGTGGTGTTGTCCAGAATTGGAAGGGTGATACTGTGACTACGGAATTCAGAGCGAAGGTTTTTTACGTACTTGCGACAGATCTCAATTGAAGCATCCAGTTTTTTAATTACATCCCAGGACACTAGCTGGAGTGTGTAAGCAGCACAATGTACCACACCCGGATTTGAGTATTAATTTTGAATTAAATCATTCACCTCATACTCCTGAAGGAGGTGCGAAGCCTTAATGACACTTGCGCCATTGTCGGTTGTCATGGAATAGAGTTGGTCAATTGACATGTTGAATTTATCCAAACAACCCATTATTTTGGACTGCAAATAATGCTGTGCCGTGTGCTTGCCTAAAAGTTGCACCATGCCAATTGTATCAACTTCAATAGTAAAATCCTTTATGTATTGGATGTTGATGCCCATAATGCTGCGATCATTTCGCCAAACGTCTTTGACTGTTTCGGCAATGGCAGGGCAAATTTTGGCTGCTGTATGTTTCCAAATTGTTTAGTACGCACAAGTGCAGAGCACAAAAAGTTCGGTACGAGTTTTTATCGGTCGGTACGTTACGACGCTGTACGTGCGTTACAATTAATTTACCGCACATTTGTTTTCGTACAGTACGAAACGGAACATGTACCTTTTCTTTCTGAGTACGGTATCTGGTTTTGTTCAGTACTGTTTGTGTACCGAACATAAGTACGGTACTTTGTACGGTACTTTGAGAACCTTGCTTAGAACCACAACAACAAAATTTGACAAATTGTTCTTCAATCCTGATCACTGAGCTGGAAGTTTAAAGTACTATCCTAAGAATAAATTTAAATATCTTTTTTGTAATAAATAAAGATATTTTTTCAGAAAAAATCAATGACTTCAAATTCATATTGCTGCTTTTACATGGTTCGTTCGATAGAACACCTGGGTCCAAAGCTGGGGTACATTTAAGGAAAATGCATTCTCAAGAAAGAGATGGAAAACCCCGGTACGCCGCCGCCTATGACTAAAAAGTATTTAAGTCGTGAAATGAATGAGACTTAGACTCGAGTTGAAGGTACTTTTCAGTTGCTTTTCAAACATTTAAAATTTTACTTCAACAATTTTCCGCAACTTTTCTTTAGCACACCTCTTAATTATACGTCATTGTGCTGCCTGCTTCCTCTGTTCAGCTTATTAACTATTAACTTCTTCTTTCTCTTCATTTTTCTGCTTTTTTGCATTATTTGTTTATTTTTGCAGTCAATTAAAACGTTCATAGAATCGAGAGATGCCTTACATTCGCTTCTTTTTGTGAAAATCTTGACAGTTGCTGCTGCTGCTGCTGCTGGTGCCTTTTCAGTGGCTCAGCTCTTATACAATTTGTGAGCATTCAAGGCCCGCGGCTTGAGCCTAAAAATGGCTTCCCCACTCAGAGCAGAAGTTTTTAGCTAATTTCATGGAATTGTTTGGTCTCCCCCTTGGGGGAGCAGCTGCAACTGCAACTTTTACATACATTCTATGCAATTCGCCAGGACTCACATTTCCCGTCCGGGTCTATTCATATTTAAAGTACGCGGACCAGGGCCCGTTTCCCATTCAGGGAGTGGGTTTTCTTTTTGGAAAACGTAAAATTTCTAATTTTATTTGCCCAGGCAACTATACAAAAGCATCCTGGCGTGCGCTTATTATCCTGTGCGTGCGCCATACTCTCCCCATTCTCCCACACTCGGCTCCGTTGTGGGCCCAGCTGGGCATTGTCCTGTCCTTTCCTGCTGCTGGGCATTGCTTTTAATGCCTATTAAGCCTAGCAATTAGTAAAGTATTGGTTTTTCAATGGGATGAATGCAGTTTTTGGAGGGAGTGGAGCGGTTAGTAGGATATAAATGAGTTTCGGCTATGATTTATAGTCGAAAATTATTGGAAAACAAGTTGGTGGGATTGGCCGAACACTGAAGTACAAAGTTATGCGTATTTGGTGTTTGTTTAAAAAAATAAGGAAAAATTTAAATCTTCTAATAACCTTGTAAATACTAGAAAAAATAAAGAAAATTTCTTCGTTTCTAGAAATCCCCATCATGAGCAAGCAAGCCTTCAAAACCAAGAACCATTTCAAAATTATGCTTATAATTTTTTGTTTGTTTTTTAATTAAGCGAATCTATCAAATCCTGAGCCTGCCACGTGTCCCAGCAAAAGTTGTATATTTAAAATATTTAAAAAAAACTTGCACGCTTGAAAAATGATTTTTGGCAATTAGCAGCGACAGGCGCCGTCCGCTGAGAGTAAAGAAAACAAATTTCCCTTGCCTTTTTTGTATTCAGCTTTTCATTTTCTGTGCTTTTTTTTTGGCAAAGGACACGCGCTCAGTTTATTATCCTGGTCGACTGCAACCTGAGGGAATGCATATTTCTTTCCCTTCCTGCGCGTGCTGGTACGTGCGCTCACGCCCACCTTGCCACGCCTCCTTCAACCAGACTGCATAATAATGTTATTAAATTAAATATTGGCTTTAGGGGGTATACAATTTCATAATTTAATTAATTTTTTTTACATGTCTCGAACGTCTTAAAAAGGTTGCAGGTTGAGGGTTGGCAGGAAGAAAATGTTGAAAAAATATTGAATTTAATGTTCAAGCTGGTTGTTTGATGAATGATTGCCATGGTTGCGTCATGGTTAAGGGGTGGAGTGGGTGACGACTTCAGCGTAGTTGGAGGAGAGTTGTGGCAAGTGGTGGTAGCTTCGAAAAGCAAAGGGGATTAACTTCCCAGCTGAGTGGATCAGAAATGGTTATGATTTTAACATTAAATTTTTTGAAAGAAACTTTAGCAGCTTTTTCAAGGATATTAGACTACATTTAGAACTCATTTTCACCAAACGTTTTTGGCTGGCTGACATAGGCTTAAGCGTGTTAGGCTGCCTTCACTCTGTTCGACACATGAGACATGATAGCCTAGTAGTCCTGCTTTTTGTTAGGTTTTTAATTTGAATAGCTTGCCAAATTAGATAGATAGACTGGGGCAGGTGTCGAACAGCAGTGTGAAGGCAGCCTTACTTCCTTCCATACTTGTGCAAACGCCTGCCAAAGGTAGTCCCAGTTTATGGAATTTTGTAAACATACACTGCCCGACAGCCGTTTAATCGGTCAGTAAAACTACTCAGAATTCGAATATGTATCGTGATTAATGTTTCCTATCCTATAAGGTATATAGGTATATTCTTGACAACGGCCGAGTCGATTTAGCCATGTCCGTCTGTCCTTCCGTCCGTCTGTCCGTATTATCGCCTTTATCTCAGAGACTATAAAAGATGAAAACACAAATTTCTGCATGAACATAGGTGTATACCGTACCTAGATCAAGCAGCCTTTTGGAATAAATAAAGTTATTATTCGATTATTTTGACCAATTTTCAATTAAATTTCAAATTAATTAAAAAAATCCCAATTTTATTTCAACAGCTATTAAATTGCAAAATATTGATCCCTTTCTCAAAGTGGTTTTTTCTTAAAATTAATGCAACAAAGAATGCAATAGCTGGCGGAGTATTATTTTTTTTATAGGGTCGGAGATGTTTCCTTCATACTAGATATTCAAATACAATTATACAGGGAATTAAAAATAGAGGGAAGCTAACTTCGGCTCTATCGAAGTTTTTATACCCTTGGAGCATGATATATGCTGCCAGTTTGTTATGTAGCTATACGATATATTCATCCGATTTCGATCAAATTCTTTAAAATTGTGTTGAAACAGAAAACATTACTATCTGGAAAGTATAAAGACGCTACCATTGAAAACAAAATAGTTTTCACACTTTTTCGACCGATCCTTCACATGGCAGCTGTATGCTATAGTCATCCGATTGAATAAAACTTGGCAGAATTGTGTGGTGGTATATAACATTGATCTGTACAAAGTTTGGGAGCGATAGCATTGAAAACAAAAAAGTTTTTCTCACTAAAACTACTTTTTCAACTGTTCGTTCCTATGGCAGCTATTTGCTATAGTCGTCCGATCCGGCCGGTTCCGACAACAGTGCAGCGTATTTATACCAAAAGACTTTGTGCAAAGTTTGGTTAAGATAGCTTTAAAACTGACGGAGGAGATAGCATAGAAACGGACGGACAGACGGACGGACGGACATGCAGCTGAGGTCAGGAGATATATCGACCACTGTGCGCGGAAAAATCGTATGTGCCGAAAACTAAATTTTACAGGAGAGGCTTCGTTTTCTACTTTTTTAGACGATGGCTGGCAACATCACTTCAAACAAGATGTGCAACATATATCAATTTATTAAACTTAACTCGTAACTATATTTGTGAAAAAAAACTGATCTTTTTCCCAATAACTAATTTTTGGCACATACGATGTTTTTGCCCACCAATTTTTAAGTGCATCATCAAGTTTGGCACTTACAATAATTTGTAAAATAGGTCAAATTCTACAAAATTCATAAAAACAAAAATAAAAGAATATTTTTTTATGAAAGATCAATGAAATATAAAATATTCATAATTTTTATTTTCAATTATGTTATAATAAAGAAAATTTTAATTTTATTTAACAAAGTAAATAAAAGATTAGTCTTTTTGTACTTAACCAAAGAAAATTTTAAATTTGACGAATATTGCAGGGGGAAAATAAAAAAGGGAGAAAAGGGGAAAAAGGAAGAAAGGAGGGGAAAAGAGGGAAGGGAAAAAAGAAAAAAGGGAAGGAAGATTTACAAGGAAGTAAGGAAGCAAATGTCTTCCAGTTTGGAAAATCGGTATACCCCATTTCGATGCAGTCGTAGCCTGATGGATAGGTTCGTGCGCTGCGTCACTAGGGGGAAAAAGTGGTTCGTCAAAAAGATTCAATTTTGCTATGTACGGAATCAACTGGCATCATAGTATGTCCCGGAAGTAAATATATATATAATTTTGATGGGGGTGTAAACAAAGTCGTAGTTTTTTAAAAATATGCCAACATAGCTTTTTAGCTTTATTTTGTTGTTTAGCATCAAATAGCCCACACAGAACAAATGCAAAAATTTACTGCTCAGTTTGAAAACAGGAAAAGAAGGTAAGAAGGATGAAGTAAATTTGAAAAATTCCCTTTGAAAAATAATTTACTCACAGCGTAAAGCTAGCGCAGACACTCGAAATTTTTGCGGAGCGGAAATTGTTTGATAATTTCCTGAGCCGCTCAGACAATGTAGTGTGACCAAGCAACAGCAAAAAATTCAGCTGTTGTTTATTTAAGAAATTGGCGGGCTAATTCAAATAAAATTAAAGAGTTTATAGAATTGATAAAAGGAAGTCACTGGGAGAAATTCAAAGGTCATAAGCAATGCCATGGTAAATTTCATGGATGCATTTTGTGTGTGGCTGGAGGTATAAGCAGTGTCCTTTATTATTGTATTGCATTGGCCTGCGTGAGCAGAACTTGACCCCTAAGATATGTATACTGCTATTGCGAATACCTAAAGGTAGCAACGGGAGCGGCTGGAGCAACGGAAACTACCACATAAAGCCGGAGGAAACACTCTATAATGTGCTATGGAGACTGCAAAGGCTCAGGTCTGTTTGGCCGTGGGCTGTAGAGGCTACGGAGGTTTGGACTCAGGTGGTGTGCACACATTGGGCGAATGGCATACCAACCACATCAACGGGGAGCATACCGAAAAAGATTCTCAGTCACAAGTGATGCAGCGGCCGGAGCTGCCCGTATCAAAATGATTTTATTGGCCAGATTCCATGAAAATGGTTGCGACTTGCCCACTTTGATCATCTCCACATGTTTGTCCAACTCGCAGCTCTCCAAATAATTGTAGCATTGTTTTTTTAGTCTTCTTTGCTTAAACTTTTTTCATTGCGTGCTCAATTTTCGTAGGTACCTCTGACAATTATCAAACAAGTTTCATAATTTCATGACCCCCTTCGACAATTTATCAGCTGTTTTCAAGAAAACGAGTTGGCAGGTCCATGTTTATTGTCGAAGCGAATTTCGAGTGTCTCGGTACTCGCTCAGGAAATGCGCTCTGACAATTTTCGCGAGCGGATTTCCTGAGCTATGTAATTAGATGGGCTCAGCAAAAATTTCGAGTGTCTCGGTACCCAACAAAGTTATAAAAATATGCTCACCCCACCCAACCCAATAAAAAAAAAATAAATATTTATTTTCCAAAAATTTAATACAAGTATTGTGTGGCACATACGATCATTTCGCCCTCAAGAAAAAAACTCATCATTGGCACATACGATTAATTTGATTTCGTTGTATCTCCGTAACCGAAGCGATTATCGCTACATAATTTTACCAGATGATGAGTTGGTGGACTTGAACTAATTGGCATTAAAATGTCAATTTTGTAAAAAATGGCACATATGATGTTTTCGCGCACAGGGGTCGATATATACTTTATGTGGTCGGAGATGCTTCCTTCTGTGCGCTACAAACATCCGGACAATTTCAATATACCCTCTCCAAGGGTATACAAAATTAATATGAAAAAAAAAAACCAAAGGACGTAAGCCGATGACAAATCAGTGTGACCAGCGCCGATTAGTAAGTGCTGCAAGTAGTTAATTAAAGACCGCTAAAGAATTAGCGGCTAAATGTGGCCTAAATGTGACTCGCTGGACCGTTGCACGTTCTTTAAAGAACTTTGAAAACATAGTGCGACAAAAACTGAAGGTGGCACTAAGGTTACTGGACCGCCATAAGGAAGCCCGGGTAAAATTCGCCAGAGATAACATGGCAAATACTAATTTATTTTTCCAGATCATTTTCTCGGATGAGAAAAAGTATAATTTGGACTTTCCTTATGGGTTTTCGCACTGTTGGAGGGATAAATTTTGGAGGAGGATCATTGATAATTTGGGCTGTGTTCTGCGAGTGTGGATAATTGGAGCTGGCATTTCCAAGCACTCATATAAACTCCAGAGAGTACGTGGACACTTTGCAAATGAATGAGAAGGCCATAATCTCATCGCGGTAGAAGGCGTTAAAAGGTCATTTTCTAAAAGGACAACCCACTATTGCACGCAACACAAGGCACTAATGTTCGGTTTTTGGAGTGGTCCGCGTGCTCCCGGACGTGAATCCGATGGAAAACCTTTGGGCGTTGCTTGTCCAAAGGATTAATGCTCAAATTGACAATAATTAAGGTATGGGAAAAACTGTCCCTTAGTGATTTAAAAAACCTCGTAGAGAGTATGCCAAATAGGATCTATGAGTTAATTAGTGCTAAAGGAGGTTACACTTATTATTAAAGTGAATAAAAATAAACTAAAGAGTGTTGATGTTTGTCACTTGTTTTCTCTTATTTTTAACGCTCTTTCAAACGGTAATCGAAATGTTTTTCTTGCTGTACTATTTCTGTGCGTACACTGAAAAAACAAGGTGCGGGTATAGTGTGGCACCAGAGTTTAAGCCTAAAGATGGGATGTGATTATACATAAGGGTGGATGTGTGCTTATCGATACACGCTGTTGCTACCAACGATAGGAGGTGATCAATTTGAGCGCTGCTGCATCCACATGCCACTTCAAATAAAGCATACATCCATACCATACCAATACCATTTTCGACTCTAGTCGGGAACTTATTCATATATGTATTCTCTTAATTATTCAATAAATGCTTACTCAACAGAATGTTGAGTACTCAAAGGCAGTTTTCTATTCAACCAACACTAATCCACTCTTACTGCCAAAATTTTCGTACAATTTCTTTCAAACATTTTTCCATAAACTGTTAAATCATATTGTGTTCCCCAATGTCGCCGGTTTAAGCCTCATTTAGGACTGACTCAAAACTAAGAGCGGGAACTAAATGATCTAACCATAAAGCAGTAAAATTCCCCCTCCCTTCCTACAATTGTTCAGTTCAGTTCGTTTTCCAGCTATATTCCATGTCCTCTCCCGCAAAATTTATGACACACGCCAGCAATTTGTGCGCTCTGCTTCAGCTACTGTTGCAGCATAAAAAAAATTTGTTGCTATCGCGCATTGGCTGCAATGCAATCAATTCTCCCCTGCCCCCTCCCCGCATGCTCATACATTTTCAAAAATATTTCCCGGGTGACGACGAGACACCGAGCATTATTAAAAGGTAAATATTGCCCAAGCCAACAATAAAACAAAAAATGTTTGACAACAAATGTAAAAATTTTTTATGCATTTTTTGCAGACAAACGATTTTGGTTTTTGTTTGGATGTTGTTTTTCAAAAGATTTACGAGACATTTGGAGGGGCAGCCACATAAATTCCATTGAACCGAGGAGACCCCCTCCGCCGTCGTCTCCCCTGTCCGCGGAGTTCTTTAGGCATTCTCAAGTGCATTTAATTAGAGCGAGCGACTGTGACTTTGACTTCCCCGTGCCTAGGAGCGGAGTTTATTTTCTTTCGCTTTGTTTGGCATATTTTCCATGTCTCCAATTAAAACGAATGCGTTCATTGATCTGCCTTCGAGCTGTGGAGTTGGGGGTGGGCGGGCTTCTGTTGCTTATCGGGCGCTATAAATCTTGATACGCTGTCATGTTCTGTCTAATTAGCAATATGTCAATAAACTTAATTTAATTTTTTCTTCTGCTTGTTCTGTGTTTTTGGAATGGTGCGGTTCGAGAGGGGAGGTGGGGTTGGGTTCAGCATAGTTTACATTTTATTCTTCACTTTGGCTGCCTTTGGGTGGCTGCATTTATTGGAATTCTTTAATACGTATGGGGAATTTAATCGGAAGTTCTGGGTCAAATTTCGAAAAGCGAGTCTTGTTGTGGGGTGCTTTCGATATTATATTAAGCAGGAACCCATAAAACGAACCAATAACATGTTTGACTTTTCAAACCACGGATAATTTCATAACTTGTCGAACTACTCCATCCTTTAAAGCAAAGAAAGTCGGTTCATGAAAAGTTTGCTGTTTCTGTCGGATCTGATGGGGATTTTGAGAACAGGTATTAAAATTTTAATTGGGGCTGCAAGCCTAACATATTTTTAAAGAGATCCGATTTCTCAAAGCAAAACTTACTTAATGTTTGAAGTTTTAAGGTCCAAGATTTTTGGAAAAGGTGTTAGTTCGCAATTTGGTTCGGCCCACGAAGTACAATAAAATGTTCGATAATTATTCACGTGATATTCACCAAAGAGCTTAGAAGCGAACTTTCTTATAGTCATAACTGACCAATAGATGGCGCCACTACTGCTTTTTAAATACTGACCAATAGATGGCGCCATTTCTGTAACCATTGTGGCATCCCCGATGAGTTCCCTCACGCGATAGCTGCAGCCACCTATCGATATTAATCGCACGCCTTCGAGTTGAAGTTTGTTCCATCGTTGACGACGAGTCTCTCCCGCGAATTCTGCCAGCGTCGCTTCGATCGTAGTCAGTTTATTGTATTTAGCAAGTAATATTATTTAATAAAGATAGTTATAACGATAACTAAACCATTTAAAAACCTGACCTTTGATTGGAACAGACTTATGGTCATGGATCCGGTCCTTACAATAATCATAATTAAATAATTGTAATTATTTCTAGAAAGTACAATCAAAACTGTGGGAGATATGACGTTTTTCCCAATTTGCAGAGGCGGGAGGGGGCGTGGCAAACATTAAAAATTAACTCGATCTGCTGTTGATTGAGTCTTTGTCCGAACTAACACTATGAAAAAAACTTTTAAGATGTCTTTAAAAAAATATGTAAACTGCAGAAAATAGCTGTAGACGAACAAGGAGAACATTCTCACCACCTCTTCCCAAAAAACAAAATCTATTTGTCGTAAGTACTCGGCATGCGTTCAGCTCGTGTCGGTGTGAGTAGCGAAATATTCACGGTCCCTGCGGGTCCAAATTCAATCTTTACGGGGCGCACAAACCCACACAGCTTCTTCAACTTGGCGTTGGTTGCTGATGCCGGTTTTTGCCATAAGCCTGAATTTGGGATTCCCAAGCGGTTAGAGCAATGCGGTAATAACCCACAGGCAAAGACTGCTGATGATTGAATCTTGGTGATTTATGCAATAGCTATATAGTCAAATGGTGTGTGTCTTGTTTTAGAAAAGATTTGAAAATAAAACATAGCTTATTGGGTGTTCTCAACGATAGACTGGCGAGATGGGCTGACGAGTACAACGTATTAAATAAGTTTCAGGCAGGTTTTAGACAAAAATATTCTACCATGGATAACATTTTTAACCTTACATCCATAGTATATCTGAAATGGAATCAAGGAAAAAAAGTTTATGCGTTCTTTGTCGACTTCAAGGCAGCTTTTGATAAAATTCCCAGGAAAATTTTGTGGTACAAGCTTCATATGCTCGGAGACTCGAACAAAATTCTGAACTTTATTAAGCGCATCGAAAGCGATACACGAGCGGCGGTCTGGACTGGAGAAGAATTGTCAGAGACATTTTAGGTAAAGTCGAGCGTAAGGCAAGGGTGTCGTATGTCACCACTCCTCTTTACACTATTTTTAAATGATATCTACGAATGCCTGGGTTGAGACCTGCACATAGGAGATGTAAATGTTCGTGTACTGTTATATGCAGATGATATTGTCATCTTAGCCGACGATCCAGGAGTATTGCAACGCATGATTTATCGCTTGGAAGAATATTGCGACCGCTTGAATATGGAGGTTAATATGACGAAGTCTGAAATACTGATATTCAGGCGAGGCGGTCGTCTAGCAGCAGCTGAAAAATGGAGGTTTAAAGACTTGCCTGAAAAGTTTGTCTCAGAATACAGCCATCTGGGAATGATACTCACGCCAAAGCTATCAATTCAGAGCTAGCCAAAACAAGCATAAATGTGTCCTGGAGTACATATGTTTACAATATAAATTTACCAGTAAATTCCAAATGGAAAGCCTACAATGCCGTGTGTAGGTCTATAGCTGCTGTAAAGAGGTCAATAATTTCCAGCTTTTCTTTTTGAAAAAATTTAAAACCTGCCACCAACAACACCGGACTATGCACTCGCTTTGGAAAGCAATGTGGAGTATGCCCACCTTTTCTCTTTTGGACAACAATGTCAATTACATTACAATGCATTTTTGAGTATAAATCCGAACGGCTTCCAAACCTACTAGCTCAAAAAATCCTTCAAAACAAGTGAGAAAGTCGGTCAGAAGCCCGAAGTCAAAAAATACTGGCTCCCCACCCACTCTTCCCACTCCCCTTTTAAAAATAATGTTGGGTTTTTTTGTAAAGGGAAGGGTGGGTGGGGGGGGGGGGGGGATAAATTATTTTGTTCATAACTGAGAACCGCTCATCCGATTTTTTATCATTTACCCCGGTTAGAAATAGATAGATATTCTATGCATACGACTATCTGTATTTAACAAGTTAAAACTTGGAAAATGGTACAAAAGATTTGCCCATAGATTCTGCTATAATTAATTTTTCCAGACACGTGATATAGATACAGTGAAGCTGTTAAGGTATCTGATCATAAAGACGAGATATTTCACAAGGGACATGACTATTTCGAATTGGCAGATGTGATATAACTTTTATAAAAATCTCAGAGTATAAGCATATACAACCAAATCAAAAGCATTGAAGCATCGCCAAATCGCTAAGATTGGCACTACTTATGTAATCTCGACCTCCCATGATTTTGCCAGAAATGCTGGCTGGAACAGAAGGCGCATGATATTTGCTACGCTAAAACCAACATATATTTCAATGGAAAAATATTTCAACAAGACATTCGAAAATAGATGATTAGGAGACAAAGGTAAGAGAATATATAGAGAGAAATACCAGGGAAAGATTAAACAGCAAGTGGAATAGTATCTCCCCTATGGAACAACAAGAGTCGAATCCGAAGGATATCACAGCATATTTGGGAGGATTACTAAACTTCAGACATCATACAAGCCATACAAAAATTGATGTGCTAAACTGTTCAGAGCGCAATACCGATTGGACGCATAATCTAGGTACCTAAAAAGCTTTTCACAACATTGGAGTATCAAGGAAACAAATTTTGTCTGTATTATTGTCATTATGTTCAACAAACTTAAACGTTAAAAACAACAAATTTAAATTTTTTATAACATGTTTTTTAATTGTCTTATTATGTTAAATTGAAAAAAAGAAGTAGATTTTTTAATACTACTACTATATTTATTATTGACCTGGAGTCTGCTAAAAGTTCTATGATTGAAAAACAAATTATTTTTTTTTAACTCTTCACAATTTTCTCTATTTTAAAGAACCGAATTGAAAATGTTCAACATGGACTAAGCGGACAGCGGAAGGTTCTACTATTATAAATAATAGTAAACTATTTCTTAGCTTTTCACAAAATCTCCGTTCAAATGAACTTGATAGAACTGTACGATCAGTTATTATTAATGTCGGACTTGACCAATTCTTAATTTATTATTGATTGAAACTAACAAATTGCAATCTCTGCTCACATTTTTATAGCCTACAAAATACTCAATTAATTTGCTCAGAATGGTGCAACTGTGAGTGATCCTTTTTTTTAAATAAACAAAAGCTTGCAGTTTAATTGTTTTACTACAGCAACTCAATTAAGCCATTTACATTTTCTATCGCTTGATTGTAGTTTTCTATTCTGTTTTTCAACTTTGTCTTGTTTTCTTAGCTCTACTACTTATTGCCATGACTGCAATCAATCCAAATAAGAACTATAATTGAATCACAGCCCCGCTCTATGGCACCTAACTCTATTTTCTATGGCACATGGCCAGCACTTAGAAATTCATAATTAAAACACCAACAACTGTACAGTATTCCCACAATCAAATTGCAATTAACCCTTTCGGAATATCGAGTTTTGTTCCATATGAATCGATGATGGGAGGGGCCAGTACACACACACACACACACACATATAGAGAGAAAACTTGACAGCAAAATTGGCATATGCGTTGAAAAATTTCCAGTTGGGAGGCAGGACAGCGTCAGGACAACTAATAATAGGGTACTGCAGCAAGTCATGTATGAATGCATGCAAGCGAGTGTGTGTGTGTCTGCCCGTTTGTAATCCTGCCAAAGTTGACACATTTCGCAACATGAGAAACGGAAATTGGCTGCAGCCGGTTAGTCGGCTTTGGTTTCTTTATAGAATTTTGGATATGACATGAAATGTTTCACTCCAGCTGAAGTCTTAATTGGCTTGACCTTTTTTTTTTGTGTTTGCATGTGCCATTTCTGAACAAGTTGAAGGTGTGACTGAAATAGATTAAAAAGATTAACTCTGGGTAGGGTTTAGCCTTAAGCTGATCAAGAGTGTTGAGTGGAACGGAGATTAAAGTATAGATTAAGGGAAAATGTGCTGTATTGCAATGAAAGTGGGATTAGGTCCAGTGGAAAAAGGAATTAGGACTTAAGCTGTGATATTTTAATCTATAAATTGATATGCAAGAAACGAAATCTCGTGCTAAATCATTTGGAAAACCGACTGATTTGAGTACAAGTTAAATGCTTATTATATTTTAATATCACTCTGAACTTTGTCAAGATTTGCAGATATAAAGAGATGGCAGAACATTTCCTTCTTCATTAAAAAAACAACGAGAAGACATATCGATCAAGCTCCATAGGAGATATCCAGATCCATTACCACTCTCTAATAATCTTCCTCATTTTAAGATAATTATTGCCACCAAATAAAGTTATTAATAATTTGATTGCATTTACTTGAAAGTTATATCCTCTGTATCAGGTCCCAAGTGGAACTGGTTGGAATAAATTAAGCTGAAATTTTGCTTAAGTTTATGTTTTAAAATCAAAGTTTAAATGGGAATTTTCTCAAATCGGAAACCCTCTAAGCTCATAAACTTTGGAAATTTTCATCCCTTTGTGGGTGTAATATATCAAAATCCCGTCAAAACTGATATCTCTGTGTTGTGCGTTGATGATCTCCCTTTATGACAAGAAATACAGCTGTCCCAACCGACATACCGGAATGTCTCTTTTTTCCACATTTAATTTTACCTTTTGGTTATGTTCAACTACAAAATGGCATCTCACATGTTGTAAAAGTGTCTGCCATAAACTAAAATATGCATTAAAATGGCAGTTGCCGTACATTGACAGTGGACACGGTTCTCTGTTTTTTTTTAACGGAATTTACTTAATGCACTTTCCGTGTTGTGATCTGACTTGTCTTCACCACCGCCTCCCCTCTCTACCACCTGTCGCACAATTAAAAAGCGGAAATTTCATTGATTTATTTTCCTTTTGTTTGACTGTGGCAACTTTTCCGTTGTAACCTCTCTTAATGGTACATAAATATAATATATTTACATTAATAAATTGTGGCCTGTTTATGTTATGTATTTGGAAGCCGCTTTTGTTGGTTGTGTGTGTCTCTGGGAATAATCAAAGTCGTTTCAATTGATTTATGAACTTAACACTTTAACCAAAATTTACTAAGCACCAAAGTGGAGTGGAGTCGTCAAAGAAAAAGATTGGAAATTGTTGACTTTTGGTTTATAGATCGCTTTTTAGTGTCTTAATTGGACTGTGTGTTTGTTGGATTGTGGGACTAAATTGATTTGCTTAGACATTAAATTTGGGATTTTTTTTAGCTGGCTCGAGGTCAATGTTTTTTAAGTGCTTATTAAAAATAAACAAACACGAGTTTTTGATTTTCTAATATATTTCAAACCCCTTCGGGATTCGTCTTTAGGGAAAGGGCACAGCGTCCGCTTAGTCAGCTGTGGTGTTAATAAGAACAGCTAAAAAATCCCAATGGAAAAACATAGCGCGCTTTCCGTAACAACATAGTCATTAAATACTGAGATAAAAGACGACAATTAATTGCCACAATTCTAGATTCTTTTGGATTCACAAACTAACTTTGAAAGAGCATTGCGCACATTACACAAGTTTTCTGCTTTTCGTGCAACAAAGTAACCAAAAACCTAAAATCACATATTTTTAAATAATTTACTTAGAAACGGAAATATCGATATCGATTAAATGAAATTTCCAATAACTAGTTCCATATTTATCCAAATCGTCTCTAAATTCAAAAGTAAAGACAGTGCGAAATGTAGGTTCTTCACCATTTCAGCTAAATATTGTAAGACGAAGTAGAATTCACCCCCAAAGAACCAGTTCAAGTCAGAAACCATGTACCAAACCTTTCAAATATTTAACATTCCAATCCTAATCCCTAAACCACACCCTCATTTAAGTCGATCTCTAAAAACCTTTCATAACTTTCCCATTAAGAAAAATGGTAAAATTCTTTTTAAATTTTAGAACAGAAGAACTTGAATTTAAAGTTATAAATGAGTTTTATAAATCCAGCCCAAACTCGGCATATTGGACTTTTGTAAGCCTTTGTAGTGGAAGGAAAGGTCGATTCGACTTCTGATTGACGATTTAAAACAAAAATTTGCCGAAATTTTCACCCAAAGTAGAGGCAAAGATCTAACTATCTATGAACCCAAAATCTTACCAAAACCTTAGGTTCGATATGTACAGGAACCGTGGGACGCACTGTACCAGCTCGGCACATTACACCCAAATAAAAGTTGTCATCAAAGTGACACAATTTAGACATCAATTTGAAACTATTGAGTATCGAATTCTCTTTAATACTCCAAGTATCAAATTGATATTCTTCGAAATTGTATTAACATGATATTTCGAGGATTTCAAATTGATACTAACGTGTATCAGCTTGATACTTTATTGTATTAATTTTTAAGTATCAGTTTGACACTAAGTCTTATCAATTTGATAATTCACCTATCAAACTTTTTGTTTCATTTTGATACTAGGTTTTATTAATTTAATATATTTTATATCTTTGTAGTATAAATTCAGTTCATTGTAAACTGTCATTAAATTCAAACAAAACTTTTAAAAAATTTTTTTACTTCGAACTCTCAAAATATACTTTATTTACACTATTAAATTGAATTCGTCAAGTGTGGACACCCCTCTAAGTGAAAACATTTGTCTCTCACCTCGTGTCCACGCGAATGTTGCTTAACCAGAAGTCACCATTTTGGTATGCCTCTTGCTCGAACCCGTACATCAGAGTTCCCCAGCCATAGACCCTGGGGCACGTACATATTCCCTGTGTGTTAGAGAGAGACACAGTCACATTTTCGCGCTCTCTTCTGGGGGAACCCTGCCGTACATGTAGCAGTTTACGCCTTCAGAGACCTTGAGTAAAAACGCGAAAAACGCCTATTCTGCAGCTTTCTTGGTTTCGCACCCCTCGCATTGCACATTGTCTTGCAAAGCGCTGAAACTGTCACAGCAGCATTGTGGCTTGTTGTTTCAAAAGTTCATGAAACGACATGAATACTCAGCTGCTTGTCTTACCAGGCAAATATCCCCTGAAACCTAGTTCTGGAGGACGTCGCCTGGGCAAGGGTACTAAAAGTACATTTGTAAAAAAAAAACTAAATGTTACAAAAGAATCGTCAGCTGCGAGTTCGGCGCTCCGGTTGCCATTCACTTTTATTAAACTGCGCATCAAATAAATACAAGCTTAATCTCATACTTTCAGATTTTATATGGGATGCAAGAAAATGATACTGCCGCCAGTCGGTCTGAGACAACGTGTCAACCGAGCGGAAGATTGTTTGGGTGTACATTTAGAGCCTTATGGCGGTCGGTAAGGAAAATACAAAAACCAGGCGGTTTTAGTACCCCCAAAAGACCAAAAGAAAATATTTCGTTTTTAAAATACAATACCGTGCTCTAGGTGGGACATTACCGGTACCAACTCGACATGTAACATTTTTCTCAGCGAACAGAGCATCGAGGGGAATGGAGTAGTTGGAAAGACGGAGGCCAATCGGAGAAATAGTCTTTTTTTTATAAACCTTACCTTAACTGGTTCAAGATTATGAAATAAAGACCCCATAAGGGGAAGGCTTTAAAACCTCAGTCGAATGATCTAGGAATCATGTACGGCAACCAGACTTGCAAAGAATTAATAAATGCCGTAACCCTAAATGTGCTATATACAGGGTTGCCCATATTCGACGGACCCATCTGGCAACGCCATAACTTTTGACAGAGATGTCAGATCGCTTAATGACATACCGCGTTTGAAGCGTCAGTCCAAGCAGATTTTTACCATGGAACAATACACGCCACGCGAGCGCTCTGAAATAGTTGAAATTTACATTCAACAGAACAAGTCAATTGTGAAAACTCAACGTGCTTTAAAAAATTAAAAAATGTGAAAAGTGCGCCTTCTAAGAACACCATTAAGCGTTTATACGAAAAATTTTCGACTGGTGAGGCTCTTTCTAATCCGAAGAGGCCAAATAAAAGTCGACCAAGGCGATCGGCCGAGAATATCGCTGCCGTACGAGCCAGTGTTGAGAGGTCCCCAAGAACATCCCAAAACGCCGTTCTCAGCAGTTGGGCATGGCTCGGTCCACTTTACAACGGATTATTCGCGTTGATTTGCATTTGTTCCCGTACAAAATTCAATTGACGCAAAGATTGTTGCCTGCGGACAAGCCTCGTCGATTGGAATGGGCCCAAAGAGTCATCGAAATGGCCGAAGATGACGAGCAATTTTGGAACAAAATTATCATGTCCGATGAAGCCCATTTCTCATTGAATGGGACCGTAAATAAGCAAAATTGCCGTATTTACGCCACTGAAAATCCTCAGGAGATTCAAGAAGTGCCTCTTCATGACGAAAAAGTCACAGTTTGGTGCGGCGTTAGTGCGAAAACGGTCATTGGGCCGTTTTTCTTCCAAAATGAAAATGGCCATGCTGTTACCATCAACCAGGAGCGTTATCGCGACATGATGACCAATTTTGTGATGCCAATTATTCGTCGAAAGCGTATGAGGCAGTTCTGGTTTCAACAAGACGGCGCTCCACCGCACACAAGTCGCATAACAATCGATTTTCTGAAGAAATTGTTTCCGGGCCGTTTGATGTCGAAAAGTGGTGATTTGGACTGGCCACCGCGTTCGCCCGATTTGACGCCGCCTGACTTCTTCTTGTGGGGATATTTGAAGTCAAAGGTTTACGTTAACAAGCCAAGGACCGTAGAAGAGCTCAAAGGACAACATTCGTGAAGAAATAGCCGCTATTCCGGCCGAAATGTTGGCGAAATCGATGGAAAATGCTGCAAAAAAAAAAAAAAAAAAAAAAAAAAAAAAAAAAAAAAAAAAAAAAAAAAAAAAAAAAAAAAAAAAAAAAAAAAAAAAAAAAAAAAAAAAAAAAAAAAAAAAATTAAGTTTTAAGTATCAATTTGACACTAGGTCTTATTAATTTGATAATTCATCTATCAAACTTTTTGTTTCATTTGATACTAGCTTTTAATAATTTAATATTTTTTCTTATCTTTGTAGTATTAATTCAGTTCATTATAAACTGGCATTAAAATTAAAACAAAACATTTTTATAAAAAATTTTTTACTTCAAACTCTATCAAAATATACTTTATTTACACTATTAAATTAAATTCGTCAAGTGTGGACACCCCTCTAAGTGGAAACATTTGTCTCTCCTCGTGTCCATGGGAATGTTGCTTAACCAGAAGTCACCATATTGGTATGCCTCTTGCTCGAACCCGTACATCAGAGCTCCCCAGCCATAGACCCTAGGGCACGAACATACTCCCTGCGTGTTAGAGAGAGACACAGTCACATTTTCGCGCTCTCTTCTGGGGGAACCCTGCCGTACATGTAGCAGTTTACGCCTTTAGAGACCTTGAGTAAAAACGCGAAAAACGCCTGTTCTGCATCTTTCTTGGTTTCGCACCTCTCTCATTGTACGTTTCAAAAAACGACATGAATACTCAGCTGCTTTTTCTTATCTTGCAAATATGCGCCATTTGAAATCCATTTATTTATCTTCATCACGTCGTCTGGGAAAGGGTCCACCATAGCCTTTACTTTTAACTAAGTACACATTTGTTAACACAAAAAGTAAAATCACTAAATGTTACATGTCAAGCATCGCCAGCTGCGACGTTCGGCATGCTTCGTTTTACAATTCATTGTTTAGTTTCAAATTAATACTTCTGCGCATCAAATAAATATTCGAAGTTTTAATCTAATACTTTCTAGGTTTGTATAGATACAAAAAAATGATACTAGTTTCAGTTTCGATTTGAGACAACGTGTATCAGAGTGATGTTGATACAAATTTTTTTGGGTGTACATTAAGAGCGATCCCCAAACCGGCAAAATGGAAAAAAGGAGGTCTCAGCATTCCTAAAGCTAATATTTGTTGTAAAATACAAACCGAGCCAAGGTGGGAATTCCCGGTATTAACTCGACATATAACATTTTTTTTCTCCAGCTGAACAGAGCAGCCAGAGCGAGAAGCCAGGAACCGACGCTCACGAAGGATCCAGACGAGCGAGGCCAATCGGAGGAGCACACCACCGTCTTCGTACTCCAGCACACCTAGCGTAAGCCTTAGAATTAAGCTAGTTCATAGATTATACTGAAATAAAACCCATAAGGGAAGGCATTAAAACCTCAGGCCATTGATTAGGGAATTTATGTACGGCAACCACGACTTTAAGAAATTAATAAATTATGTAACCCTATACAGGGTTGCCCATATTCGACGGACCCATCTGGCAACGCCATAACTTTTGACAGAGATGTCAGATCGCTTAATGACATACCGCGTTTGAAGCGTCAGTCCAAGCAGATTTTTACCATGGAACAATACACGCCACGCGAGCGCTCTGAAATAGTTGAAATTTACATTCAACAGAACAAGTCAATTGTGAAAACTCAACGTGCTTTTAAAAAATTAAAAAATGTGAAAAGTGCGCCTTCTAAGAACACCATTAAGCGTTTATACGAAAAATTTTCGACTGGTGAGGCTCTTTCTAATCCGAAGAGGCCAAATAAAAGTCGACCAAGGCGATCGGCCGAGAATATCGCTGCCGTACGAGCCAGTGTTGAGAGGTCCCCAAGAACATCCCAAAAACGCCGTTCTCAGCAGTTGGGCATGGCTCGGTCCACTTTACAACGGATTATTCGCGTTGATTTGCATTTGTTCCCGTACAAAATTCAATTGACGCAAAGATTGTTGCCTGCGGACAAGCCTCGTCGATTGGAATGGGCCCAAAGAGTCATCGAAATGGCCGAAGATGACGAGCAATTTTGGAACAAAATTATCATGTCCGATGAAGCCCATTTCTCATTGAATGGGACCGTAAATAAGCAAAATTGCCGTATTTACGCCACTGAAAATCCTCAGGAGATTCAAGAAGTGCCTCTTCATGACGAAAAAGTCACAGTTTGGTGCGGCGTTAGTGCGAAAACGGTCATTGGGCCGTTTTTCTTCCAAAATGAAAATGGCCATGCTGTTACCATCAACCAGGAGCGTTATCGCGACATGATGACCAATTTTGTGATGCCAATTATTCGTCGAAAGCGTATGAGGCAGTTCTGGTTTCAACAAGACGGCGCTCCACCGCACACAAGTCGCATAACAATCGATTTTCTGAAGAAATTGTTTCCGGGCCGTTTGATGTCGAAAAGTGGTGATTTGGACTGGCCACCGCGTTCGCCCGATTTGACGCCGCCTGACTTCTTCTTGTGGGGATATTTGAAGTCAAAGGTTTACGTTAACAAGCCAAGGACCGTAGAAGAGCTCAAGGACAACATTCGTGAAGAAATAGCCGCTATTCCGGCCGAAATGTTGGCGAAATCGATGGAAAATGCTGCAAAAAGGGCACAATACGCCATCAACGCCAGAGGCGGCCATTTGAGAGATATCATATTCAAAAATTGATGTAAACAAATCTACTTGGAACAAATTAAATGATTAAGATTGCCAACCGCCAAATTTTTATTTTTTTCTTTGATTTTAAAAAAAAAAAAAATGGGTCCGTCGAATATGGGCAACCCTGTATATTATAATATAATATTAACACATATGCACAGAAAACAAAACACGAGATATTTTCAATTTTTAAATCTTAAAGTAAGCCCGGCGCTAGCTGGAAAATTCAATCCCGACTTTCAGGATATTCTACACATTTCAATCTTTTAAGGATTTGCCCATGCCTTTCGAACTTGTATCATTCCGAATGTGCTTACTACAACCCCTTTCGAGATCACATGTCCTTAAATTGGAGAGCGAGAGCGAAGAAATATTAGTATCCTTTTAGACATGCTGCAACAACCGATGTGTATGGCGGTGTGCGATGAAATAGCATTCCATTCGTGTTCAGTGCGCGTGGTCATGGAGCCAAAATTGTTTTATCGGGTGTCCCACAATTCTCTAGAGGTTTTCGTATAAACGTTACCATTTCATTTCATTTCATTAAAGCTGTGTGAATGTATATAAGATGGTGCACGGACCTGCATGCACCGAGGTGGCATCCCTGTTAAGGCGATAGGCGTCTTTATCGATAGGTCAGCAGTCATTGTCAGTGAGTCGATCAGCAGTCGCCGCCGTGGTCAGCAGAATTCAGCCGTCAGCTGTTTATAAGCCGAAATTAAGCCGCACTCCATACTTAACACACTCGCATTAAACCTTTTTATTATATTACTTAACCAACTACAAGAATATCAATAATAAAGACACACTTATTTTATTACATGTATATGTTAAGGGGCTCAAATATGCCCGGCGACTAAATGAGATGACAAAAGTTAAGCGATTTGAAACCGCCTGCTTTAAGCCAAGTAGATTTAATGCGTACGGTTTTCCTTACGCATAATCTAGTAGGCGGTTTGATTCTTGGCACTTTGCAAATAAAATAGTTCCAGTTTAGTTCGAAGTGTAATCGTATATATTTGAAAATCTCTAGAGGTTTCCAGGACACCCCTGCATATTTCTTTGTTTTTCACGTTAAATAAACCAAAACTGGTGTGGTCTTTGAAGTGTGTGAGGGTGTCCTTTTTCATATGGCAGGGCGGAGGAAAGAATGAAGAGTTATCTATAATATAGATTCTATATATCGAGCTTAGAACATGCATAAAAAGATCCAGCTTTGGAATTAAACTCTGCTTGCATTTTTTGCTCAATTCAATATTTTATAGGATTATCCCGGGATAAATTGTGAGAAGCTTGGCTTGGCCCCTTTGAGGGGCAGTATAGCACATTTTTCATTTACCCCGGGATAAATGTAAGCATTATTTGGATTAAAAAAGTCGGAACAACTTAATCTTTTTTCTGATCAGGTCAAGCGTATCCGGAATTACGTTGTTTTCATTACCGGTATTGATTTGATCCATATGGATTTATTTTTTTTGGTTGTGGAATATAAAAATTAAGAAAAACGTTTGGAATCAAAAAATATTTGGTTAATTTCTTTATTTTCTCTCTTTATTTTATTTCTCTCTTTTACATTGCTACATTTAAAATTCTTGGAAAATTCGTTGAAGGAAATGCAATAGAAAATTGTCTAGGAGAATATATATTTTACAACTACTAAAACCTCATTTAAATTAGAATTTTTTTTGTTAAAGTATAATCAAAATTACTCATTTTAGCTGCCTTAAACCCACCCCACCATTTGCTTTCGTTCGCTCTCTTTCTGCCTTGAATGCTGTTTTGTCTGTATCCAACTCTCAATGCCAATAAAGTTGGCAAATTTACTAATTTTTAAGCAGCCAATTTTACTTTTAACCTCAACCCCACCACGTCCTCCTCCTGCAATGCCAATGCCAAAGTCATTCTCAATTTTCCATTGCGTGTCGCAGCTGCCAAAGTCAGCTTCAGTTGGCTGCTGTTCCTTCTGTTCTGGCTGGATTTTCAGAGTCATTGCCAATATGTCGAGGCTGCCAGTGAAACTGCTGATAATTAATATTTTATGCACACGTCTGCGTTGATTTCTATCTTTATTGTTGTTTGTCTGACTTGGTCCTGGTAACATTAGACCCGGTAATGTTAGGATAGCAAAGGGTATGCAGGACTTTGGGTGATGCTCAGAAGAGGTTGAAATTTTGTTTGCGGGTGGGACCTTGGCCGTAAGCTTTCAAACAGGCAAATAATTTGACTAATTTTTAGGAAATTATTAAAACATAAACTTTGGTTCCCGTCACCAATAATATGAGCAAATATAACCGAGAAATGGGTCAATTTAGCCAAATTTTCATCAAAATTTCATAAAATTTTTTCGAAATAATTTGTCTGTGTGAACTTAGCGTAAGCCCAGGGCCGTCAATGTCAAACAGTACATTTAGTTACGTCGAATCTGTACCTTGAGATTAGTTACGAAAACAAGTCATAGATTATTGGCTGCGTGACATCACAGTGTATTTCATTTCTTACGTTTTTTATTTCATTAGTCTTATAGATAATTTAGGAACTCTTTGATCCAAGTAAAATCAAAAGAGTTAAAAACAAACAATTTGGATTCAACTAGGATAGAAGTTTATAACGGCCGCACCCACACCAGTAAATATAAATGAAAACATTTGTCAAATAACAACAACCACAGATGGAGAATAACCGGATTATGACGGGTGCTGAGTATGTGAGCTCATTTGTATACCTACTGCGTGTTTACAACAACGTTGCCATTTCTAGATGGATTCATGCCTAATCTTGATATTCTAGTTCAATTGATACTTCTGACAATGAACTGGACTTAACAGAATGGACTTTAAATATCTCTAGTTCTTATTTTTATGTATCGAGATCTCCTATGTCTTTTACTTCAACCCAAGGATATCAATTAGTCGTCGCCTTTATTCGCAAGCTTGAAGCTTTTGTTTTTCTTCTTCTTTTCTCGCTCATTGTTTGCCCATTGGCAACGCCTTTGAATGGCTTTTCATTCGGAAAATGTCTGCACAATGTGTCCTGCGGTTCATTACACTTTCTGTTTAGCTGCCACTGCTTTTCCGCCCCTTTCCTCTATGGGTTATTAAAAGTCTATTAAAAATTCACATTCAATGGGGGTGTTTTTTTTTAGTGAGTCCTGTATCTATATTTGCCATAAATTAAGTGGAAAATCGAAGCATGGCTTATTATTCCAACTGTGTTGGTTTATGGATTTTGCATTAAATGCTTTTTCCTTGTTTTTTTTTTATCACACTCTCAGCAATTTGTTTGGCTTTGGGCTTTTAACTTTGCCCAGGCATGCCTTATCTACACTTCCTGGGACTATTATCTCTCAGTAAACTTATGTACGTTCGTGTAGTTTTCCCATTTTGAATTTTATGACATTCTCATTTCGTCTTCGTCTCACTTAGGCAGTCGCTCACCTGTAACTTGAATGCTCTAATTGCATTCGGTAGAATCACACACCATTGACATGAGGCCAGGTGTTTGGCCTGTGGGTTTAGTGATTCTTTTCTTTTTTTATTTTTGGTTTTGACATTTATGCTCTGGGTGTATTTTGTGTGTGTCTTTGCCAAAGTTGCACTTTAAATGTTCTTCACTTTCGCCTGTCAGTTGGTTTAGACAAGGAAATGGTAAATTGTTTTACGTTTTGAGAGTCATTAGGTAAATTTTTGTAAAAATTGAGAAAATGTTACATTAGACTGAACGTCCCTTATATGAAAAATATTTTTTTTGGAAATGTTCTGTTCCTCAATGCGCAAAAAATTCGTAATAATTTCTAGTTACCATAACAAAAAACCAAAATTCGAAATTTTAAGGTTTAGTACTGGCGCCGTGGGCATAAAGTTGTTACATTAAATTTCATTTTCCCCTTTTTCATTTTATTTTATCATAGAAGTAACCTTTGAGATGCCAAACGTTGTTCCTGAACTTAAAAACGGTTGCTGTGCCAGAAACGATCAGTGCTGTGCCTGAATTAAAACTGCAGGATCGGCATGCGACATAACGTTAAATGAAGTGGTCCTTGGGCGTTAGCATTTTTTACCCGAACATTACATGTTCCGCTAGCTTTGTTCGCGTGAACTCTGCGTAATTTGCCAATTGGCCAAAAATAAAATGAAGGGTTGAGCAAATTTAATCGCTATGCTTTAAAGGTTTTTTACAAATCATGGATATGCATATAAGGCGAACACCAAACCAAAAACTAACATATACGAGTTGACATTACGAATCATTCCCCAAAAGTAGTTCGCTGGCGAAAAGCTTTAATGCAAACGGCCCCCAAAAAATTAAAAATAAATAAAAAATAGTATAACTTAAAAGTGGTTATTCAAATTTATTCAAGATAGTAGTTTTTTTGCTAGGATAGGATTGTCTGTGCTCTTCGATGCATTGAGTTTTGTAAAGCGCCCATTGAAGTCCTCAGCTAGTTTCACGCCTCTTTCTTCGACATCATTCACACCTTTGAGGCTTTTCAGTAAATAAACAGTCCATAAAATTCCTTTCTCTGTTGCAGTACAACCCTTTTTCGCGACATTTTTTCTTAGAGCCACATATTGATCATTAAGTCTTCTTAAGCTTTTGCACACATTTCTTTCCTAGTTACATGGTAAGCCCGAATAATTTCAATACACCATCAACTTGTGCGGTTTAGACAGTCCCTTAATGAGCATTTGTGTGTCTTCATATATTTTGCAAAAGAACAGCCAAGACATCTTTTCTATATGGTAGCTTTGCTGAATCCAGCTGTGGCCGCAACGCGCCAATCAACTAAATGGTATTCGAATCATCTATCCTGAATTTGGCTTTGCATAAAATATTTTTAAAAATAGATTTTAAATTCAACAACAACGTTTGGCATCTCAAAGGTTACTTCAACGATGAAGTAAAATGAAAAAGGGGAAATTGAAATTTAATGAAGAAACTTTAAAACCACGGCGCCACTATTAAACCTTAAAATTTCGAAATTTGGTTTTCCATTACGGTAACTAGAAATTATTACGAATTTTTTGCGCCCTGAGGAACAGAACATTTCAAAAATAAAAATTCCAATAAAAAAAAATAAAAAAAAAAAAACAAAAAAAAAAATTTATTTTAAAAAAGAAAAATAAAAAAAATAAATAATCAAATTAAATTTCCCCCCCTTTAAAAAAAATTTTTTTTAATTTAAAGAGAGAAATTACTAATACTCAGCAAAATTGGAGTATCTGCGAAGGTAATTCAAATTTATAATTCAATAATAACCACCATTTTGGGATCCCCAAAAACAAAACCAGATGGTTTGAGGCGAACCTTGGAGTAAAGAAGGTGTCCTACTGAGCCCATTTCTTTTCGCACGACATATCCATTTTGCCAGGAAGTGTTCAAATGAGATTGGAACGAATCAAAGTTCTAATGTATGCACACGGCTCTGTGTGAAAGCATATAGTATTAATAATCGCTGAGTTGGGAGACGTTTACATTAAAAACAAAAAAGTTTTTCTCACTAAAACCCCCTTTTCGACCGATAGTTCCTTTAGCAGCTATAAGATATAGGCATCCGATGCAGTAAAAAGAAAGACTGAGAGACCAGTTTGCGTAGAAACAGACAGACGGACAAAGCTCAATCGACTCAGTTCGTCGCCCTTATCAAGAATATATACAGTTTATAGAGTCGGAAATGAATATTTCTATGCGTTGCAAACTTCTGGGCATAATTATAATACCCTTTGCAAGGATATTAAAATAAAGGAATAAATTGCTAAAAAGAATTTTCAAATGACCATTCAATAGCTTTAAGCTAAACAAAGCAGCTCCTTGCCTAAACCAACTTAGAACGAAATAAAAAAGCTAAATGAAGAAGCGATTGAATCTTGCTTAGAGTAAAGTGAAATTAATTTAAAAATATTTCATATGGGCATTTCCATGAAGTCGGACGTTACAATCGTACGTATTTAAATTTGAAAAAAGTCAAAACAGAACAGATTTTTATATTCACCATAGGCTTAACTTATATTTAGCTCTTCAATAGTTCTACAATTTCTGCAAGGATTGAAATTGGGCAAATTTTTGTTATCAAGATAATTGCAAAAAAACATGTCACTCGCACGAGACAAAAACAGAATTGGTTTTCGCGGGCAACCACTCAAACGCCGATTTCAGCGAATCCTCAGGCAATATTTCAACATGGTTAATTTTAGGATGTTGTGCATTAAAGTCTCTTAAAAATGGTTTTTATTTCATCCAAAAATAATTTATAGTTGTTTCAAAATTTTAGGTAAAGCATCTTCGCACGGGACATGTCGCACGGGACAGTTTTTTCCATCATTATGTTTCTGTGGTTTCTGCCATAATGCGGAGCAAAAACTAACAGTTAATTGCATTCGCATAGTTTCTCATGGTTTCTTATGCATTCTTGTATACCCCTTTGAAGCATCAGAAAGATTTAAGATACCAGAAGTAAATGTAATCGATAGGCACTTTTTTAAAATCAAATAAGAATAATAATGTGGAAATGGAAAAAAATTGAACTTGCTTATATCTTCAAATGGGTTATAGGCAAAGCTAAGATTAGCTCACATTGACCGTGTTTACCAGCACAAATCGATGACAAAAAATCGATGGATCTAGTTCGATTGTTGCGGTGAACGAATGTATTGTGCAATCATGATTGCTTTTGATTTGTGATTTTGATGGATAAAAAAAAAGTAGAATAATGAACTTCATTTATGAACGTCATTTAAAATCCAAAAGATTGCTTCCACGCGTTAAATTTTCATCAGAGCGTTCAGCAAAAGCCAATAAACTTTTTTTGACGGATGATGTATGATTTTTGATGTTTGATGTATGCTGGTGAACAAGGCCATTAGTTCAATTTAATTGTTTCCCAATGAAAATACGAGAAAATGTTGTGTTTTTAACCGCTATTAATTTTTTGGTCCAGGTGGACCTTTTGGTGGGAATGCCCATACGTTTCTGCATTTATTTGCCATTTACATGAGTGGAAGTCCTGGTATATGCGCTGCATTTGGCACATCGGTTATTAAGAAATTCAGCCCAGTTAATCTACATAATTTAAAGAATTGCAAGTAACGTTGAAAGAAGAACTTTTAAGACTCTTCAGGTATATTTTTCGAGGCACTACAGTAATGGCCGTCTGTGGCCCAGCGGTTAGTGTGCTGGACTGCTGGGCGGGAGGTCGTGGGTTCGATGCCGCCTCTGAACATCTAATAATAAAAGTTTTTTTCTTTCTTTAGAAAAATAGCTTTTACACATACAGTCACCTTCACCAGCTATTGGCGCCAGCTGTGAAGTAACTAGCCATGAAAAAGCAAATTCTCAAACTTTGCCGTTGCCGGATTCGGCGTTAAACTGTAGGTCCCTTTCTCTTGTGCGAAAAATTTAAGGCACACACGCCAAGAGATTGTGAGAAGCTTGTCCCGTTGGAGGAGCTGTAAAGCCTATTTTACATTTACATTACAGTATTGCCAAAAGGGGTCCTTGTGAATGAATGGCTTGTAAATTTTACCAGTGCACATTGGGCCAGATTTCAGTTTGGACGGCATAAATTCGAAAAATGTAGTTAGACAATTGCAATTTGGCACATTTGGTAGACATCAAGTGTATGATAATTGGGAAAAGTTGTACAATAATCCGACTACGCCCACCCCTTTCGCCCACAGTAGATTAAGGTCCTCTAATGGTTTAGGCGGCTGAATTTTACCGGTTTTTGAAACTTATTCATTACAAACAAGTAGGAGTGTTGCGGTCGAGTGCCCCGACAGCAAAATACCCTGTTCCAAGTAATGTGGTTCCTATAGCTTTGAACTCCTTTTATTTTAAAATTTATTTGAATAAATGGGGATTATATATTAAGTCACTAGGTTCAAGCTTAAAAATTGTAGCTCTGACAGTTTTTCGCGGTTAGAAGAAGGAGGAGGAGGAATTTGCCAAATCTGGAGCAAACTTGATCTGGGTACGATATACATCTACATACATGCAAAAATTTGTGGCTCTACCTCCTATAGTCTCTGAGATCAACTGAGACAGTTTTTCGCTGCTTAAAGATGGAGGAGGTGGAATTTTGCAAATCTGAAACCAACTCGATGTGGGTACAGTATACACCTACATACATGCCAAAAATTGTGGCTCTATCTGTTACAGAGTCAAACTGCTTAGGAAAAGAAACGTCAGTCACAGCACTAAGGACAAGTTGTTCTTAGCCACTGTCTAAGTATCGGGTAAAGAATTAGGAAAACTCCTACGTTTTTATATAAAAGGGTGTTCCACCTGCCTGGAACAGGTTTCCCAACGAAGTTGATTTATACATTGCAACTTTATCTCGGATATGCCAATAAACTATGCAAATGCCATCCATACGTCTTCCAAGAATTGTCACAGAACACTTATTGGAAGAGAATTCACAATATTAGATACTACATATAAGACTCCAGCTCATGGAATTTTTGGCAGACACTGCTTCTGCAGAGTATAGATTGCGGGGAAAGATTGGCTTTGAATCACAAGCCAGTGAAAGTTAGTCTCGTGACACAAGCTGGAGTACAACTTGAAAGAGAAGAACTATTTTAGTGGCAGTTTAGACGTTGCAGCAATATCAGACATTTCTTGAGTGAGAACGGAAGTGCTTAAACAAAAGTATATGCCACATATTAAAAGACATCCCCCACTTATTTTCTCGCTCTCCAATTCTGAAGGAACTTTGGGTCCTAAACTGGGAAAGAGATACTCTGTCCGACCAGGAAATGATCACAGTCTTAAAAGAAAGAAATTGGAGCTCCCTTACTTCGAATTTTTAGAGAGTGTTTGCAATGGATTTGTTAATGGACTATGGATCGGTATTATCATTGTAAACATTATTTAAAACTTTTGTCATTATGAGATTTTTGCTCCTATATATATTCACGCATTAAGGGATATCAAAGAAATAAAATTATTTCACTAACTTCTACACTGCCATAAGGCAAATTTGGTCCTTATCTCATGTTTCTTCCAATCGTATCATTTATTTTCTATTTTCATATAGTTTTCTTGTGAAACCTTGTTCTTCGACTCATAACAAGCTGCTTAATTAATTTTTCTACACTTTTGCCTCAGGGCGTAGCTAAGCAAAAGCAAAGAATTTCACCCACAACCATCATCATTATCACCATCGGACAACAACAAGCAAGGACTCAAACATTGAAATCATGCGTGAAAATTAATTCGATTTGCGCAGATGTTCGTCAGTCAAGAGGACAGACACACACACACACAGGACACTGGAGGCAGGACAATGGATGAGTCTTCAGCTTTAATTTCGCATATTATTCGATGAACTGTTGACAACGTTAGAAATGTACCTGGGGGCAGCAGCAGTTCGTTCTCTGGGTTGTCCAGTGTCACTAATTGTGCACAATACGGAGAATATGTGAAATGCTGTTTGGTGGTTGCTGGTGGCTGCTTGATGTTTGTGTCCTGTCCTGTGCTGTCCTCGTCCTCGTCCTCGCCCTCGCCTCGCCATCCCATCCATTAGTTGTGTTCGTTCTGTCGTTCGTTTGATCCTGGTTTTTCTGGTGTAATGCAATTAATGTGATTTTTGGTTGCAAATTAAACGTATTTATCAACGTTTATCAATTAATTTTCATTTTCATTTACGGTCGACCAGAAAAAACAACAACAACACGCACAGCTCCCGACTGAGGCTTGACAAATTATCAAACAATGATTAAACATGGCACTTTGATCGAATTCAATTAAATATATGGCAACGAAAGTCCATATCTTTGGGCATAAAAATTCAAACAGAAAACTAAACAATCAATTTCCCTCCCCTTTTTTCTCTGACATGCCACGCCTTTGTGTCCCTACGGGAAATGCTAATAATGTTTTGCAATTTATTCTCAACATGTTGACAGTCGAATGGCGCATTTTAAGTCGTAAATTTGTGGAATTTGCCAAATGAATATGCTTATTGTTGGCGTTGCACATAATTGATTATATCAAATTATATTAAAGGTGCAAATCGGTGCAAACTGATGCTGATGCAGTTTGATTGGATGTTTTGAGTTTCAGTCGTGTGTTCGCTTTGAGGGGTTGAAATTAAAGGACTAAGCCAGAATTTGTGAAATTCTCCACTGGCAAGCACAAACTTACTATTTAAATTTTAAATATCTCTCAGGGTTTGCGAAACTTGGCGCAATTCTCGAAAATTGTTTTGATTTTAATAAGATTTATAGTTTTTATTTCTTACTTTCCCCTCTTCAATTGCCCTTAAACATCTGCTCCATTAGCTCACTTTACGAATATTTCCCTTAGGGGAATTTTTCACTGACATTTTAGAACATTTTCTAAGAAAACCAAAGGAATCGCTTTAAATATTTTATTTGACTGCCAGTTCGCTGAGCCATACATTTTTAATTACATTTCGAGTTGGACAAAAGTTTCATGTTACAGCCATTTGTAGCCTCAGAATATGTTGAATTGTTTTAGTGCGTTTTCACATTAGGTTGACAAATTGAACAATTGAACACCAAGGGTTGGTGTGTGTGTGTGTAAAATTAATGGTAATTGGCGTTTTATTGATGATTTGATCAATTTGTGGGAAAGGCTTGAGAGAACCGCTTCAGTTTCCAGGAAAAGAAAACCACTCGAAGGCGACGCTACTGTGAAACTTGAAACCCAAACTAAACACTTGAAGTCATGCATTTTTGGGGCTGATAATAATGACAAGGACTAGTGTTAAATGCGCTGCAGGCACCGAAAAATGTGTTTGTTCTTAACAGTCCTGGCGCCTGTCGCATGTCCTTTTGCTATACATTTTCTATTTTTGTCAACGCTGCATAATTAGAGACAACATTTTTCGGTTTATTTACAACAACAATCCCATGGCACAGCGGGTCATTTGCGTGCTTATCAGCTGTGTTTACTTACACTCATGTGTGTGTGTGTGTGTGTGATGTTTTGGAAGGGGGGAAATAAACCATATTTTGGATTGAAGTAATGGAAAGTGCGTTTTGGATAGATCTTGACAGTTACTCGTAGATATTTGAACAGAGTAAAACAAATTATTAAAGTCTGCTTTAGTCTTAATACATATAATGAAAGAGATGGTTAAAAATGATTTTGCAAAAAATTTCCATTTGGTTATTGCAGATTGTACAGGGTGGTCCATCTCGTGTTTGGAATTTGAGTTATTCATAATTTGACTTTAAAAACGTCAAATGTCATTCGGAAAGCGACTAATATTTAGTAAATACTTTGACATTTTCGAAATGGGTTGCTATTCGCTTGAAGAAATTTGGGAAATATTAAAAACATATTTCCAAATATTTTAAATGTAAATGTAAATGTTAAACCTTTGAAAAATATCGAACCTTTTTTATACCCTTGCAAAGGGTATTATAATTTTGCCCAGAAGTTTGCAACGCATAGAAATATTCATTTCCGACCCTATAAACTATATATATTCTTGATCAGGGTGACGAGCTGAGTCGATTGAGCTTTGTCCGTCCGTCTGTCTGTTTCTACGCAAAGTAGTCTCTCAGTTTTAAAGCTATCGAGCTGAAACTTTGCACAGAGTCTTCTTTTTACTGCACACTGCTGATATGTCGGAACCGACCGGATCGGATGACTATATCTTATAGCTGCCGTAGGAACAATCAGTCGAAAAATGGGTTTTAATGAGAAAAACTTTTTTTGTTTGATGTCTCACATCAGCGATTATTAATATTATACGCTTTTCTACAGATTTGGAAGTATTGGTCCAAATCGGATGACTATATCTTATAGCTCTCATAGGAACTATCGGTGGAAAAGTGGGTTTTAATGAAGAAAAATTTTTTGTTTTTAATGTTAACGTGTCTCACTTCAGCCATTACTTATATTATACGCTTTTCTACAGATTTGGAAGTTTTGGTCCAAATCGGATGACCATATCTTATAGCTGTCATAGGAACTATCGGTCGAAAAGTGGGTTTTAATGAAAAAAATTTTTTGTTTTTAATGTTAACGTGTCTCACATCAGCGATTATTAATATTATACGCTTTTCTACAGATTTGGTTTTCAAAGTCGGATGACTATATCTTATAGCTGTCATAGGAACTATCGGTGGAAAAGTGGGTTTAAATGAAGAAAAATTTTTTGTTTTTAATGTTAACGTGTCTCACTTCAGCCATTATTTATATTATACGCTTATCTACAGATTTGGAAGTTTTGGTCCAAATCGGATGACCATATCTTATAGCTGTCATAGGAACTATCGGTCGAAAAGTGGGTTTTTATGAGAAAAACTTTTTTGTTTTTAATGTTAACGTGTCTCACATCAGCGATTATTAATATTATACGCTTTTCTACAGATTTGGAAGTTTTGGTCAAAATCGGATGACTATATCTTATAGCTGTCATAGGAACTATCGGTCGAAAAGTGGGTTTTTTTGAGAAAAACTTTTTTGTTTTTAATGTTAACGTGTCTCACATCAGCGATTATCAATAATATACGCTTTTCTACAGATTTGGAAGTTTTGGTCAAAATCGGATGACTATATCTTATAGCTGTCATAGGAACTATCGGTGGAAAAGTGGGTTTTATTGAGAAAAACTTTTTTGTTTTTAATGTTAACGTGTCTCACTTCAGCCATTACTTATATTATACGCTTATCTACAGATTTGGAAGTTTTGGTCAAAATCGGATGACTATATCTTATAGCTGTCATAGGAACTATCGGTGGAAAAGTGGGTTTTAATGAGAAAAACTTTTTTGTTTTTAATGTTAACGTGTCTCACTTCAGCCATTATTTATATTATACGCTTTTCTACAGATTTGGAAGTTTTGGTCAAAATCGGATGACTATATCTTATAGCTGTCATAGGAACTATCGGTCGAAAAGTGGGTTTTATTTAGAAAAATTGTTTGTTTTAATGCTGGCGTTCCGAAACTCTGATGTATTTAAACACTTGCAAGGGTATAAAAACTGCGGCAAAGACGAAGTTAGCTTGGCCTTCTCGTTTTATATCCAAATTAAATTCCAATGTTTAAATGGACTACCCTGTACTAAGAAAGCTATTCGCACTGTAACTCCTAATTACGGTAACATATCTAGGGAAAATAACTAGAAATGTGTTTTATTGATACAGGAAAACAAAAACAAAAAGTGAGAAAGCCCACCTATATCATACTCTTTACCTGATGTAGAAGCTGAATGCAGCGGTGCTGCTGCGCTGATTGTGTAATAATATATAGTGAAGTAGTCAGCATCTGCTTAGGGCCACTCCCCCTAAGGAGTGTTGTGAGCCACATAAGCCGTATGAAATATCTGCCGAACTCCATAAGACCGTTTTTCCTGCGTTTTTTAACTTTCTTGGCTGGTTCTTCGGAAATATCGTCGAAAGAGTCAAATTCTTCCTTAAGCTTGATATTTTTAGATATTGAGCATCAATTGTCGGTGCTTAGGTGCTTTGTCTTCATAAAGACGTCTATAGACGTCGTTGTTTTCCAGTCGACCGCATTAAAATAATTTTCGCTAACTCTAGTATTTCAAATAAAGACTCTCCCCAATACAAATCTTGCACCTAAGCTTAATACTCGATTTGCGGCATATTACACTAATAACCAAAACATCAAGGAGTGATTTTCGTGATTTTGAGCATAATTTTCAAAAATTAAATATTTATCAAAATTTTTTTCCCAGAAGAGTTTAAAATGTTCTTGAAAACGGAACAATATTAACTCAAATCATGTTCCCAAAAATGGAACAATATCAACTCGACTTGATTTTTTGCGGTCTCAAAAATTGGGAACATTGCACTACATTTGAAAAAACCCGTTCATGCATTGTTTTTGGTAACGTTTGTGCTCGTTTTGAGTCCAATGTTCTCGGTTTTTCACTCTCGTACCATTAAAAATGTCATAAATTTATTTAATTCTTAGGTTTTCGGAAACTTAGTAGGGGTTTGGTATAGTTTGGTTTTGGTTCGGTTCAGTACCAGCATTCATCCCAGAAATAAGATAAAATAGTATTAGCTTGCTTGTCAAGTACGGGTAATGTGAAATAAAAATATTAAAAATGTAATGTTAATTTAAAAACTGTGCATGTCGAAAACATTTTAGAAATTTAATAAAATAAACTTATATTTTCCTTGAGGTAAAAGCGAGTTTTTCTTACTCCTTAAAACGGATAATACATTTGAAAGAGACGACCGGCAGAGTTATAGATCGATCTTGGATGTACTTAATTTAAGAACGAAACATTTAAACATTTATTACAATAATATTATTAAAATGAGAACAAACGTTCTTGAATCAGCAGCATTTCGTACTAACAGCTAGCCAAAAATTTTAAGAAAAGATTCAAGCTTCTAAAAGTGCGCTACGGAAAACTTAATTATTTCACATTGAATCTGTTCTTGAAATTCCCTCCTGGTTCTAACACTTTGGTTACAGTGAGGTCAGGTTTCTGGTACCCACAGCATAAACATCTTGGTCTTTGTTTAGTTCCCTTCCTCTGTTTTTGATATTTTACAGAGACCTAATTTCAAGGACAATTGGAAAACTTAGAGTTTTATAGGAGTGAAACAATAAAATTTTTACCTATTTTTTTAAGTAATATTTTGTTTCAATAATGTTTTGGGGTTGACTTTAGAATTTATTAGACTTCGATGAAGAGAACCTTTGTGCACTTGGATATAAGGACTGGTTCGGTTCGATGGTTCACACAGTTTATGAACCGCCGGTTCGGTTCACTGCATGGTTTTTGGGGCTTACTGAACAGCGGTTATGGTTCGGTTCTAATTTATTTGCTAAAGAATATGAATATTGTATTTGATACAAGTATTCAGGTTATTTATTAACAAAGACTTAGGTTTTCAGTTAATCGGGTATGTTCAAAATTTCCCAAAGACTTAGGTTTTCAGTTAATCGGGCATGTTCAAAATTTCGGCGATAATTTCCGTATAAACGATCTCATTTCGTTTTGAAATTTACAACTTATATCAAGTGACTTTCACTCTTTGGTCACTTGATATGTTTAGAAACTTTGACGGTTTGAAATCGACTACTGAAAGCCAAGCGAATCAAAATCGTCAAAAATTTACAATTTTCTTTTGACCTGATCAAGTAATCGCTGACATATTTGGCACTTCACATATAAACTTAAGCAATTCTAATTTCAAATCCATAAGTGCATAAAGAAATCGACTTCAATCTGTGAAACACACCCTATTATATAATAAACATTTCATTTTTAATAAATTCAAAAGTTGACATTTCCATTTGATTAGTTTTTATACATGTTTATGAAGCTCAAAACATCAGGGAATAGTATAGATTTTAAATGACTTAAATTATTTTCCATATGGTGGAATTTTAGTTAAGACTTAATAATAATATATCTCCTAACTCCCAAACTCCAATGTGGAAAATGTTCATTATACTGATACTTGTATTTATGGGTGAAACTGCTAAAACTCTTCGAGCTATGCTTAAGTTGTCTTTCCAAATAAATATTCCAATATTTAATTATCGTTAGGTAAACGCTAACAATGGATATTTTACTTTTTTATGGAATTGAATGAATATCCGTTATGTTTTCTTTAACGTTTTGAATTTAGGTATAATATTAAATGAGATTAAGCTACATTTTTCCTTTTTCTGATAGCAGATTTGATTCCTGGAATCTAAGAAATCGAATACAAAATAGGCGGAGCTCTTTTCGAGTTGACAATTACAGAGCTATGTCGTCCCCCTTTTCAACCCTTAATTTGCCAATCTCAAGTAAAGATAGTAAAGATAAATTGATCCCAACGGATAATAAAATCCAGACGGCTTATACAATTTTGGGTCAAAAGCAAATTTAAGGGGTTGATGTTCTTAGCTTTTTTACAACAACTCTGCTTTCCAAGTATTTTCGTAATACATATTAAAGCTAAATTTCCTTCATCTTTCTCGCAAAAAATTTAAACTATAAATAAAGGGAACCAAACCGAACCATTTTATTTTTCGGTTTTTGGTTCGATTCAGCATTTTTGAAAACACACCGGTCAAAAAAAGTACTTAAAATAAAATCCCGAAACAGCCAGTTTTACCGGCTCGAGGTCAATAAATTATATTTTCTCTTAAATATTAAAGCATCGTACGCTGGCTACACCAAAAAAAATGCTGTGGTGTAATCAGTACTCTTTATTTATTTGATTTATTTGTTGTTTATAGTTCAACAATGAGGTGCTAACTGTGGACAAAACTGTTTTAAGACCTGTTTAAGGAAGGCGGACTATCTTGCTCCCATTTTCACTTTTGCAAACATTTAGCGCTTATTAGAAAAAGTTTCTTCTTAAAACGGTTTAAGTGGCAAAATTTTTGCACAAGTGAAAATGGGAGCACAGCTACGTGTAATAAGTGATTGGGCACACAGAAACGGGTTAAAAATTAACCCTAAGAAGTCAAAATGCTTAAATATACCTAAGAAAATTTAAAATTGAAATAGATAAAGTTGATGTTGAATATGTGGACACAGCAAATACTGACTTGAGAGAACCATACAAACCAAGCACTTGGCAAAACAAACGGACTCATAAGGCAGCTGAACTTAACAAAGCAGTTTATACCCACACAAACAAGAAGGATAATCACAAAAGCTTGTCTTCTACCAAAACTATTTTATGGATTAGAGGTGTTTGGAAACTGTAGCTCGAGTTGCAGGCAATGGATAAATGTAACATTTAACAACATCGCTACGGACATATTTTATAAAACTCGAAGAGACCACATTTCAGCATTTTTTGAACAAATATACAACATCAACCTAAATTCATTGATTTGCTTGAGAGTCCTTATCTACCTGCACAAAATTATAAATACCGAAGAACCCTTTTTTCTCTTCACAATATTAAAATTTGCTGCGTCTCAAAGAACGAAAAATTTAATAAGCCCTAAAAATAATCTATTAACATCTGATCGTCAATTCTATCAGAAACGCACAGACAGTCAGGGAAAAAATAATAGCATACCTACAACAAAACCCAAAATATATAAATTGAAGCGGAATTAAACGAACACCGTATAATTTAAGTTTTGCCAGATGTAACATTTTTAGCTTAAGTATTGATTCAACAAATTGTACAATGTAACTTGTTTTTAACTTATTTCTGTATCTTAATATCTAATAATAGCGTTATAAATATAAGAATATCAATACTTGTAGCGCTGAGAAGAAAACTTAAATAAACTAAACTAAACTGTATTAGATTTATATACATCCGGCGACTTTCAAAACATTCATTTTATATGTACGACTGCCGATATCTGGAGTTGCAATAACATAAGTTACTGTGCAGACTTTGAACTACAACGATTTTCCCACCCATGTGGAATAATTGCTAGTATATTAGCTGAAGTTCGTAGCTAATACCAACTTAGAGATATCCAAATTTACCGATTTAAGGATGAAAAGGCTCTACCAAACACAACATTCAAGCGGTTGTACAATTCTTCCTGTGCGAAAGCAACTGCAACTTGGAATGGTTTTAGCAAATCCAAAGTAGCAGCAGATGAAGTTGAGAACAGAGCAGCACAAGATGACACAGTTTTCATGAGAGTATTTAACATGTTTTGAAACTAAAACACAATTTAAGAAGTGTTTGAACAACTTAAAAAATAAATGTTATTTACAAATACAGAAATTGAATAATGTTGCTGGATTTTTGCTTCGGCTATTGATCTTTTGCAGGGCAAATCCGGCCTATACATAGAAACTCAAGAATTTCCCCGTTTATGAATTCTGTTTTATACTTTACAAAACCATTTTCTGTGTTTACTGTGTTTGCCAATTTAGAACCATTTGCTTTGTCTCCCATTTCCCTTTGATTCATTTTTATCTTCTTGGAACTTTTCATTTCCCCATTGCACAGATTTTGTGTTCTACATTTCTGTTTATCAATTGGCAGGCATCGTTTGTGCCTCTTGTACCTTTTGTTTAGCTCTTAGCCGATATGTCCACTTCATTAAGTTGGCCACAACTTGCAAGCCCACTTCAAAGCAGACCAGCCACTGAGTTGCAACCCTTTTCTCCCCCATCATAGAGGCCACTTCACTGTTGACCAAGATACCAGTTAACCCGCCTTTGAAGATGGGCAGCAGATAGAACCTTTTCTTAACACAATTAAGGGCTGTTTTTCGGGAACCTCAAGTGCAATTTTCAATTATGCAATCGTTCTTTGTCCTGGCTGTCATTCATTCATTCATTCGTTCGTTCGTGTGGCCGTCTAAAGGCTTTTCATTAAAAATCGTTTAATCCACGCTATCATTTTCCCTTGGCTTGGTCTCTTTTTTATCGTTCCTTTTCCCTTCACCGTACTGCATGCTCCCGATGTGCGGGCCGGCTGTTATCCTGGCTTGCCAATTGCTCATTGATGCAAACGTCATTTGATTGTCGTCATTGTTGCATTGACAAGGACAGACGAGACGTCGATGTCAGCAGTGGGAAACGGATGTTGGCTCTTCAATTTGTTTTTCATGTTTCATATCCTGTCAGGCCTCCGCCCGCCCTCTGATGCTTCCCAGGACATGTGTTGGGTTGCGGTTGTGTGCATGACGCACTTGAAAGTTTCTCGGTAATTATTGGATTTGCTACCCCCCGACCCTAATTATGAGCCAGAGAAAGCAAAACGTGTTATCCTTGCTGCATTGAGGCGTGAAAATAATGGTTTGGACTTTGGGTTGGGTTGTTAATCAGATTGCAGTTGCTTGGCGTGAGATTAAGCAGTGACAAAATGGAACCTTTAAAAACTTGTATGGGTTTTGGTTCGTGGGCACGTGCCGAACTTACGATCTTTAAACAGCTGTATTATTTAAGGCCGATTTAAAATCTTCTGTCACATAAACTAACAAATTACTCTGTTATTTAGCAGCTATCTGGAAGAAGAGAAATCATTTATTTTAAAGTCATAAGTTAATGGGCCATTTCATATTGTAGTTGCAGTACTTAACACTCATAACTTTGAATTTTCGATTCACAATTTTCTTTTTCCCATTCGCTTTTTATTGCCTTCATTTGACATCCCAATTGTTTTCCGTCTAATTCAGGGACAACAAGCAACTGCATCAAGTCCATCTAAGCCCCATCAGTAAAAGACATGGACTAATAACTTATTTATGGAGCGGCTTTATTGTTATGGCGACCCCAAAGATCTCACACAGACAGACCATAAATACACGCTAAACTTTTCAATATTGATAAACTTTTTCTGCAGTTTTGCACATAGCAGCAGCTAGCCGGAAGCTTCTGCCATAACACCGGAAATGGCTCAACACACACACACACACACCCACACACTCACTCACAGACAGACAGAGACAAACGCCATTTACAATTTTTGTACATAAAAGCCGCTTAAGCAGCACTCTGAGCGACAATGGCCCCCAAACTTTTGCTCCCCACCCCCAACGACTTGTAATTTGTTTTTATGTCTGCCCCAATACGTGAGATAACGCGATGAACCGAACGGCTCTCCGCACACAACTTCGATTAACATTGGCAACACTGAAAAACGTTCAGGATGGGCGCCAACAAGTGGCAAACTGGCAACCGGCAACCGACGGCCATGGCCGTGAATCCCATATATATATATATAATTTCCGTTGGCCCCTTGTCATGTGGATTCTCTGCCTTTTTTTTTTGTTGGTTCCCCTTCTATTTTTGGCTTCGCAAAGTGAAAAATATCCTTGCCGCGTTGTGTTGCATTCGAAATTTTTTTGCATTGAACTTTAGACAGCGTAAAAGTTTAGTGGAAAACTACCAGGAAAATTGTGCAGAAAGAGTTGGGTTCCATTTTTATTTATTAAAAAAATTAAAAAAAAAATATTTTTTTATGTGAACCCGGTGCTGACTTCTGTCCGCGCCAAGTTTTGAAAAAATACCTAGTAAGTAGGAAAAATTGTGATTAGCTCTTTGAACACTATTGTTTGTATTTAATCTATTTTGTTAAAAAAGCTAATTCTATTTTAATATCATTGGCTTCATTAGCTTAATTTTTTGTTTTATTGTTGGAATTTTTTTTAATATGACAGTTTCGAGTTTACGGTTGATTAAAATAAATCAATCTGGGAAAAGAGGATTAAGTAAGGCGTGGAAAATGCAGTGGCCTGTACACATACTAAATTCTATCCCGTCCCGTCGTAAGGGACACAACCAAATTTTCAAGTCGCGCGGAAATTCCAGAATTAAAAATTATTCCCTTCCTGTCTTGTGAATGCTGAACAGACTATAGTATATTCTTCTTCCTAAGGACTATGTAGTGAATTTAGGGTCAAGGGACATTTTATTTATAAGTGCGCACCAACATATATACATTTGTTTAATATTAGATCTCCAGGATATTCTTTTCTGATCAATTTATGTAAATCAACGCAGTATGAGAGTATGTAACTATTTAAACATGTGTACCTATGCGTCTTTATTATGCGGCAACCAAAACAGGGAAACTTCATTTCTTAAAAATAGAAAAAATAAGAAGCAAATTTAACTTTTCTTTTTTAAAAGCGGAAAAAAATAAATATATTTTTAATAAAGGTCACAATTCCCGCTGCCCTCTGATTTTTTATCTGCAAAAAGCTAAATTGAAAAATAAGCTGTTTTGGCAACACTGTTTATTTTTCTCCTTCAAACACACTTTTCATTGCGAAATGTTGTTATGAATTTTTAGGCGCTTCAATCGATATAAATCTCTTAGATTATCAACTCACAGCCTAGTTTATTAACAAAGACTCGCAAATGAGATAAGGAGACAACTAATTTTTAGCAGACTGCTCACGTCATGTGTGCCATCACTATTCTGATAATATCGTTGAGATCACGTACCACCACCAATAACAAAAGACAATCAACAGTTCACAGCAATGATAGATTTTTTGGCTTTTAGCTTTGTGAAATTTTAACTACTTTATTGTGAAATACGGTCAACATATTGTTAAAGCTATCGATGTGTTTTGTATGTGCCATAAGATTCAATTCAATTGGATGAGGCTGTTCTCAATTTGATTTTTTGTTTGTTTTTGTGAAAAAAACACACACACTCATACACGCACTCAGCGCGCTCTCACTCTCTCTCTCTCTCTGCGCTCTCAGCAAAACAACTCATTCCACAACATTGCCTGAGCGCAACAACCGTTATGTCCATACAAACTTTTCATTGGCCTTTTCACACACTGCGGAGAAAAATTTTCCAAATTTTCTTTCTTAGTGCGCGCCTGCATAACTAAACGAAGGTCTATGCCAAATCTCAATCCTGTCAATAGAAAAATCCAACTTTGCACATTTTAACTCAGAAAATAATTCAAATTGCTGAGGACCCCAAACAATTCTATAGCTGTGTCAACTCTAAACGTAGATCTTTTTCTTTACCTTCTTTTTTTTTCTGGGTGACCAAAAGGCTTACAATGATTCCACTGCCGTTGACCTTTTCGCGGACTTATTTTACTTCTTATCCTTATGACATTTCTTCTTCTTACGCTATTTGTACTCCCTTAATTACTGAAAGCTCTCTACTTTTGCATTTGAAATCACTAAAATCCTCATATTCCCCTGGCCCTGGCAACATTCCTAGTTGTGTTTTCAAAGACGACATTTGTTGGAAAGGTTGGTTCATGTCATTTATTTATGAAAAACAATTTCGGTCAAATGATCACCACGGCTGAAATGGCAGTAGCCCATTCGATCCACCCAATTTTTTAGAACATTTTCAGTTGTTTCGGCACGTATGTCAGTAATAGCAACTCGAATCTTGTTCTTCAGCTCATCAATTGTTTCAGGATTGTTTGCATAACATTTGTAATTGACCGCTCCCAAAAGCAAATAGACTAACGGTGTCAGATCACAGCTTCTTGACGGCCAATTCACATCTCCATATTTGCTGATTATTCCATTTTCGAAGATCGATTGTCGTGTGCGCTGTGTGGCATGTCTTGTTCAAACCAAATATCGTCCAAGTCTTCCGCTTCAATTTCCTCGAAAAACAATCGAAAGACCAATTGCACCATTTAGCGCTAGCACCCCATTCACGGTCACGCGGCCTCTTCTTCTTAAGATAAAGACAAATGGACTGACTCTCGACACCAAAATCCGACCAAAAAGACACCGTGGTGGGTATTGACTCCTCGGACGACGATAGCAATTGACAGATGACAACAATTTTGTTTTTGACATAACCACCGAAATGGAAATGGGCTTCATCCAAAAAGATGATTTTCCGGTCAAATTAACCATCTTCGGCCTATCTTCCGTCCAATTTGCTATCTGTAAACGATCGGATGGTCAGTCGCTTAGCTGAACTGAACGGATTGTGTGATCCTTCATGGCAAGGTCTCAAATTAAATTTTAGTACTTAGCACTGATTTGAATGCTTTGCATATTGACTTACAAGACTTCTATCTCATTATAAAAAAAATAAAGTAAAAACTGAAAAAATTAAACACAATATCGAAAGTGCTTTAACTTGACACTTACAATGAATTAAAATATTAACCGTTTCTAGGACATAGAGTCCTTACAAAATGGTCAAATAAGCAATTTTCTGCATTTTGATGTCCATTTTACAGTTAATACATTAGAGATATGAAATTTCTGAAGCCACATTCGGGCTTAGCGTGATAAAATTGTCTAGAAACAATTAATTTTTTACCATTTTAGTTTCTGTGATGAGAATAAAATAATTTTGAGTTCTTGTCAAAATACTTCCACTTCCATTTGCACATTTTGATTTATACTTTCTAACCTAAGCAACTGACTGTGTACCACTTATAATTTATTGAAAGCTTACTTTTATACCAGTATTCGATACAAATTGTAAGATTTTAGGATTTTTCGTTTAAAAGATGTAATGGGTTATTTATGAAATTTTTTTGTCAAAATACTTTTGACCACAATTGTATATGTGAAGAAAATCTCACTAATAAACCTTGGATCTAAAATGAATTCCTTGCCCGCACAAATCGACCTCAAGTAAACAAGACACTTAACGATTTTGTCTTTTCCAACAGGAGTGAAAAAACTTTTTTATTTATTCTACTTAGAAATCGAACTTCTATGAAAAAATCTATATATATAAATCTGTACGCCCGACTGACATATTATCAACGCACAGCCTAAACGGCTTATACTACAGGTTTGACATTTGGCATAGGCCTCCGTTTAGTTAGCGCACTAAAAAAAAAATTTGGGAGAATTACAGCCGGAAAAGTCGGAAAAGCGTCGGACAATTTTGCTTTGGGAAAAATTTTATTTTTCATTCGATTGACTTGATTGAACTTGGTTTGTAAGCGTAGTACGCGAAATGATTCAACACGTGTTTTCCTGATTTCGGAAAATCCGGCCTCGAGCAAAAAAAGGGCGGGAAAATTCTGCATGAAAAAAAAAATATTTTATCCGATTGGCTTGAAACTCGGTTTGTATGGGTAGAATACGAAAAAATTTTAAACGTTATTTTCCGATGTTGGAAAATTTGAGCCAACAGTCGGAAAATTTCCGGAAAATTCTGCATGAAAAATACTATTTTTCACACGATTGACTTGAAACTCGGTTTAAAAGGTCAAAATGAGAATTTATTTGTGTTTTCATATTCCGATGCTGGAAATTCCGCCGAGATGCCCAATGGGAAGAGGTTGGGAAGTGGGTGGGATGTGGGCGGGAAGTGGGTGGGATGCGCTGGAAACTGGGTGGAAAGATGGTGGGAATTGGGTGGAGAGTGGGTGGGATGTGGATGGGTAGTGGGTGTACATTGGTTCTATACTGTTGAAGGCGCAGCGAAGCGCATCGGGTTATTTGCTAATGAAACAAAAGAATTCTTTCATGGTTGTCTATAACAAACAATGATTTGTAAAGGACACACTTTACGCTTCACAATTTCAACCCAAATTTATACAACTGACACGCGGACGAAGTCGCGGCGGGTTTTGCTAGTAACGTATAAGAGAAGAAAATCTATGGCAAATTACTGTTTCTGGATCAAGTTGAATCTAGGAATTCATTTGACCCATTGTATCTGGACGAAATTTTTAAAAAATTTCGTTTTTTCTATACATTTTGTGCAAAACAAAATCGACATTCTTGTTATGGCAATTTGCTCATGCAATTACCAAAGTAGTTTTTCCTGATATATCCTATAAGAAAATATAAATATCGAAATAACCACTAATGTCTAACAAAAATATCGCTAAAATATTGACAACCCTAGTTCGAACCCGCAAAACTTTCGGGTTCGGGTTTAAGCAGCGGACTCAGAAGGTCGCTGAGCCTAGGTTGGATCCTGGTTTGGATTTTTCCCCGTTTATTTTGATCTCTTTATTATTATAGTTTTGGCTAGCTCTAATAACGTATCTGACTTCAATTGGCTGTGGACGGACAAATAAAATTTTCCCACCGTGTCGAAAATTTTATTAATTTATTCTGCAATTTTATTACATTTTCTTTGATTGGCTTCTTTAGCTCATAAGAACTTTTGTAATATAATTATATTTCTTTTTTGTCGACTCTTAATGAGTAAAATTAGTGGTAGAGTATTTTTTTTAAATCGTATGATGGTCACACTGTGTATAATATGGACGATGACGAAGATAGTAGAAACAGAAGCGACAAACTGTGGAGACATTGTAAATATGTGTGTAAATAAAAATAATCAAAAAAACCCCAGAAACACTTGCGTTTTACAAATCAGGTGTGGGGCAAATCCCGAAAAAACCCTTGTTTACAAAACCTTAAATTTTGTTTGTGGACTTTAACCCCCTGCTTGCACCACTGATTGGCAGCATTGATCAGCTAACCACTCGGCAATGGTCATATCACGGACATCACCGATTGAACAGCATTAGTTTCCAGAATGGTCTTTAAGGGGGTCGCTGGCTCCATGAAGTTCTCCACCACGTTTTCAGTTGATTAAGCAGTCAGGAATACTATTTAACACTGGAAAAATGGCCTGGGATTGAGACCAATAAATTTTGAAACTAGAGGCATCAGGTAGCAACACCTCATACCAGTTTTCTTCAGACGTCAAGTTCGCGTTTAATGGGCACATTTATACTAGCAACACGCAACTACAACATCTGTTGCTGGTCAAATAAAGATAAAAATATTTAAAAATTCACCAAAAATAAAGGGAGTTACCACCATTGTTATTCCAAATTCCCGCCTCCAATGGACAAGCGGTTAGTACCCCCCCATAGAGGTCTAACTTAGAAAATGGAATAAATGGAAAACCACTCGATGGAATTTTTTTAAGATTTTAAATATATTGAGATACTGACCAACTAAATGAGTCCTCAAGAGATGGTAACATGCATCTAAAAACCGCGATAGTGGGTACCACATTTGAAAGCACCCATTATCGAGTCAATATAGGCAATAAACTAGACATAAAAATAGACCGAACTGCGTTTTCAGTTTTACCAACGAAGCCTCGGTTCGCGGTTTATAGTCGTTTTTGTACTAGCAATTGCCTTAGAACAACATTGACCATTTAGGTAAAACAAGGTTCACTAAAATTATGAAATTAATCTTATTAGTAGAGTGCTTTATCACCATCAGAAAAAACAGATCATGGCATTAAAATACTTCAATTCAAGGCATCTTAACGTACCGGGTTTGTCCACAAAGACATTTTAAAACAAAATTTTACTTTTTCCCTAGTGCAAATGACGAATTTTATTCATAGAATTTTTCGCATAATTTTCGAGACGCCCTTGATACCCAAGTGGTCAATGTTGTTCTGAGGCAATTGCTTGTGCAAAGATACCCATAGCCCGCGAGCTAAGGCTTCGATGGTGAATCTAAAAACGCAGTTCGGTCTATTTTGATCTCTAGTTTATGGTTTATATTAACTCGATAATGAGTGCTGTCAAATGTGGTACCTACTATCGCGGTTTTTCGATGCATGTTACCATCTCTTGAGGACTCATTTTATTGGTCAGCATCTCAATATGTTTAAAATCTTACAAAATTCCATCGAGTGGTTTTCCATTAATCCGATTTTCTAAGTTGGACCTCTATGGGCGGGGTACAACCGTTATCAATTGGAGGCGGGAATTGGTAAAACAATGGTGACTCCTTCATCTTTGGTGGAATTTTCCAAAATTTTAGCTCTCATCTTTATTTGACCAGCAACAGATGTTGTATGTGTGTGTTGCTAGTATAAATCCATTAAACGCGAACTTGCGTGCTCAAGAAAAACTGTATGAGGAGTTGCTGCCTGCTGCCTCTAGTTTCACAATTTATTGGTACCTTGATTTCTGATGCGCTTTATAATGTTTTAAATTTTTATTTATTTATTTTTATACATTTCTTTTACTCCCGTCAAGCGTTTAGCATATTCTCTTTGTGCTGGAAGCTGCGCATTTAATGGCTGGCATATCTTTTTTTGGTGTTTGTTGTTCCTTATTTTAACTAAAAAGAAAAGAAAAAGAAAAAAAAAACAGCCCCTGACAATCACAGTCAGAGGATAATACCAACAACAACAACAACAGCATCGCTGGCAGCTTTGCTCCATTAACAAAAACAACAACATGAAGAAAGCTGCGCATAATTCCATATAGAGAAGGAGGTGGGGAAGGACTTCGTCTGGTTTATAATGCGCACCGCTTCACTACGCTTATTATTTGTAGCATACTTATTGAGTGCTGGGAAGGGGGCGGGAGGACAAGCATGACGGGAAGCTTTTTAAATATGCATAAAAAAGATGGCAAAGCTGAGCCAACACACATATTTGTCTGCTGTTTCTGCTCCTGCTCCCGTTTCGCCACCATCTCTTTGTGAGCTGCGCACTTTACGTGCTTTCACCTGCTGTTTTTTTTTTTTTTGGCTTATTAAAATTTCACTTCATTCTTCTTTTTCTTATTTTTTTTTTGGTGTAGCAGTAGAATACAATTTTCAAATCATTATGTCGATTTCTTTTGACTTTGAACTGTGATTGCATTTTTGAATTTGTCTTTTCTGTACAATTGGGGTACTTAGGTGGCACAAACCACACCTTTGACTAAAGGAAAGGCCATGTTTTTGCGTATTGATAAATTTGTAGAAGTTGAAAATAATAGGATTTAAGCTTACAAGAGCACGACCCGCGTGACACAAATGAGGTTGTCAAGGAGTTACTGAGATTTCCAATTACACTTCACGGTCTTGGCAGATGAAACGCTCATTTGTGAAGCCAAGTCCATCTCGCTCAAATGAGTTATGCTTTAAAAATAAATGCTTAAAATCTTGTTCAAAACAACATAATATTGATGTGATCATTTTCTAAAACATATTTAAATCAAATTCAAAATGTCTCATCTTTTTCGTATAAATTTGTTTCCCAAAAACAACAACCAAAGTGTACTTCATAATCTTGAATATTAACTCTTCTCACCCAGCTGCGCCAATTAAAGTCATTACCCGACTATCATGTTGATAGGGATAGTTCCAACTCCACCCCCCCTTACCGCAACAGTCTCATGTGTCGCCCCCTCTTAAAAAGGCTCTCTCTCGCACTCTCCGCACACAAAAACTTTCACCCAATCCTCTGTCTCTTCCCTCAAAACGTTTAGCATACAATTAGCTGGGAAAAGGCAACGCGTTGGGGGCAAAAGCCTGGTGAAAACTTCAGTGAAAATTATTAAAATTTTTCGACGTTGGGTCGTTGCCTCGAAAGGGTTGACCATATGGAAATTAGCATATGACAGCCATTTTCGAAGGGAATTGGGCTGGGCCGACAGGAGTGACTTCATTTAGCTTTAACTTTAAAGTTGTTGGTGCCCAAAAATGTTGTGTCTAGTCATGCGGCATGAACTTTTCAGTGGATTGTGTGAAAGAGTGGCAAAGCAGGCTGAAGAAGGCGACGAGTTATGATTTTCCATTTGCTGGAGTCAAGTTTTCTTTTTCAATTTTGGGTGTTCATGGTTTTTTGGCTATTTTTATACTTGAAGGTAGTTTGATTTGGACATAAAACTTGTAATTATATTGTTACAATTTATTTTTATAATTATTTTGGAGAAATTCGATTAGTTAGCTCTAAAGTCTATTATATTTATCAGATTTGTCTTGACTAATTCTAATTAACATTTTTTCACATTTTCCCAAGATTTTTAAATCTTTAAAACTTGTGCACACAACTAAATGGTGAAAACTTGAATTAAATTTGGTTGATTTTTTATATGAATGAAGACTCTTATATGGGAATAATTGGTAATCTGTTATAAGAGCCACCAATTCATAGCCGTTATTGGGAAAACCGAAAACTTAAAAGATATCGCATTTGCTCAAAATCAGTCAACGAGGGTACAGTTCCCAGGTACCGAATGGACCAATTCAAGCAACATTTCAGGATGACACGCACAACTTTCAAGATGCATATTATATAGATTATTCAAGTTCAATACGGTGTCCCAAAAAAAAAAAGGTGTGAGTGTCGTTAACACTCACGGGGCTCTGATGTGAAACATGATGCTTAGATTTAGAGCTTATTTTCAAATCACAAGCTCTTAATGGTATCTAAATCAGTAAGGGCACTCTTTCGAAAGAAGAAAACTAACAGGGAGTAGAAATACCAGCATCAAGATCTCTTGCTGCAGTGTTTTTTCATTTTTCAGGAAGTCTTGTTTATTGTGCTGTTTCAGAGATAAATGATGTTTCACCCACCCAGATAACACCAAGATGAGATCTAACCAAGATCCCATCCAGATACCGCCCAAATCCCACCCCGATACAACCCAGATCCAACCTAGCTAGATCCCACTTAGATCCTAACCAGATCCCACTCAGATCCTATCCATATCTTACTTAGATTCCGCCCAGATCATACCCAGATCCCGCCCAGATATCGCCAAGATCCCTCCTAGATTTCATCCAGAACCCTCCCCGATCCCACTCAGAACCCACCCAGATCCCGCCCAGCTCCCACCCTGATCCTCATAGAGATCCCACACAGATCCCACCCATATCGCTCACAGATCCCACCCAGATCCCCAGATCCCACTCAGATTCTACCCATATACCACCCAGATCTCTTCCAAATCTTTACCCGGATCCCACCCAGATCCCTCCCTTATCTCTGCCAGATCCCACTCAGATCCCACTCAGAAACCACCCAGATCTTACCCCCATTCCCATCCAGAACCATCTAGATCTTACCCAGATCCCGCACAGATAAGATTCCACCCAAATTCCTCCCAAATACCACCAGATCCCAACCAAGATCACACCCAGATCTTTCCCAGAACCCACCTAGTTGCCCCTCTTCAGCATCTTTCCTACCTCTTTGCTTCCCCCCTCTGCCCATCCTTTTGTGTGTGTTTGTGTTTGCCGGGAAACTCCACAGATCAGAACAACACAAAATATGAATGACGTCAGCGTCACGTGACGCTGAAATCAAATTTTACTCCCAATAAAATCGTCCGTACCGAAATTAATGATGTTTCACATCAAAAAATAGATTTCCACAAGCATTTTCTGAAATCTTGTGGAGTATAGTATTGTTATGATTTTTTCAGATTCTTCGATTTTCGCGCAAGTCGAATTTTCCCCACAAATCGGGTTTTCCCTACTGTTTTTGAATTTTACTTATAACGTGGCCAATAAACACTATTTTCTTATTTTTCAAATCAACAATTTTAAAGAAAAAAGACCAAATTTTTATTTTATGAGCATAAACCAGTGGCTTTCCGCAATGAGGGGTGATAAGTTTCAGTAATTTTTTTTATGTTTTTTTGTTAAGTTTTATTTATTGTTATCGGTATTAGTCTAGTAATCCGGCCTCCTATTAGAAAATTAAAAAAAAGGTCTTTCGATAGACCGCAAGTTATTAAGAATTTTCATTCAAAAAAATTTCGGGTTTCATCTATAGTTTCTTTTTAAAGAATTCTGAAATATGCAGGTTTTGTATAACACAAAAGTATGTATTCCTTTTTATATATTAACGAAAAACAGTTAAATGTCAAATAAATAATGAAAAATTAACATTTGAACTACTTACTCCAAGAATATAAGGTAATTGCCTAGTATAAGTCCACCATAGCACAAAAAAATCTTATCATGGACCGCGAACTATCAAGAATTAACATGCAAGAAAGTTGCGGCAGTCAGCTATGGTTTCTTTTTATTTATATAAAAAATAAAAACCTTCACTCATAAAGGGAACACCCATCAAATGTTTTATTCTAAAATTTTTCCTTAAAATAACTAAAGAAAATTAACAGGAAATTACACAGGGCTATAAACCCGATCAAAATTTTGCTTGCTTTTGAACCTAACTTGATATGTAATTAATTTAAAGGGGAGTGTTCGATCTTTTTATATTCCTGTCCCCAAATCCCCCCGCTTTTTTTTTGCTTTCTCCCCCCTCAATTTTAAAAATATCCTAACCAAACTTTGCACGAAGTCTTTGGTAAAAATACGCTGCACATTTGTCGGAACCGGCAGGATCGGATGACTATAGCATATAGCTGCCATAGGAACGATCGGTTGAAAAAGTAGTTCTAGTGAGAAAAACTATTTTGTTTTCAATGCTATCGCTCCCAAACTTGTTACTGATCAATATTATATGCTACCACACATTTCTGCCAAGTTTGATCTAAATCGGATGACTATAGCATATAGATGCCATAGGAACGATCGGTCCAAAAATTAATTTTAGTGAGAAAAACATTTTCGTTTTCAATGTTAGCGTCTTTATACTCTCCAGATATGAATGTTATCTGCTTCAACACGATTTTGAAGAGTTTAATTAAAATCGTATGAAAAGATCTTGTAGCTGCAATATAACAAACTAGCAGGCATATATTATGCTCCAAGGGTATATAAACTTCAGTCGAGCCCTCTATTTTTTGTTTTCAATTGTAGGTTACTTTCCATTTATTAATATTATCGGTTTCAGAACAAATTTTACTATTTGCTGTTCCCAATTCCGAACGATTTGGTTACGTTTTGACTTTTCGAAATCGGTTTCATAAACAGCTGGCTGGCTGGCCTCCACACGTGTTCGTGTATATAGACAGCAGCCAGAGTTGTCACCATCTCTATAATTTTCATTTACAAAGTTCTTATTTACTCTTTAAGCCCCACTTATTTTTATTTCAACAGTATTTAAAAGTGACATTTGAATATTTTATATCAAATATGGTTAAATATAGCTAGTTAAAAATATTAAAAAGTCTGTCCGGATACCCTAGCAGCTATCAATTGAAGGTTGAAATCGTCTAAAAAAATAAAGTGGTAAAGTACGGCGGCTCGGTTTTCTCTTTTCATGCAATGTTTTATAGATGTTTATAATAGCAATTAATTTTAATTCGATTGTGACTCACGTTTTTGGAATCGGAACAGGCCCGAATCTTATCAATGGGAAAACGCTTAAAAGAATATAACTCCGAAACGGTAAGAATGGTAAGGTTTTTTTAAATTTAACCATCTTTAAAACTGCATCACTAGTTTTTTATTTTTCATTGAAGTTTTTAAAGTAATAATGTGTTGTTTTTTTTCTTAAACAAGAAAAATAAAAAATTAATTATTTTTTTATATTTATGCTCAAAAAGAAAAAATATTTGACATGTAAATTAAAAATCTGGCCAGCGTTCCATTAGGTTGGTCCGAGCCTATTTTGCGCCGCACACCAATTTTGCCATACAATTCTCACTATGTAACCAAATAATGTTAAGTATTTTTTTCATAATTTTTCAGCGTATGTACACTTCGTCATTTCAAATAACCATTTCTCATCTCTTGTTGTACTCGTATACTCGGCGTAAATTTTCCACCTTTTACACATTTTACTTCCATTTGATTAGATCGGCTTTTTAGGGCGACACGTGCGCGGGCAGCAGGCAATGCCACGCATCCTGTTTTGTTTTCCCAGCTCCGCCTCACTTTTTCCCATTTCTTTTTTTTTTTAAATTTGCACGCTCATCGTTTGAGAGTTTTCTTCTTGCGTTTTATATACATTTTTTCCAGGCTTATCAGGCGGCAACAACTTTTGTCATAATCAACATCAAACAGGCTGCAGCTATTATTATCCGGTTGCCGCTACCCAACCCACAGGCCAGAACTTATAATCAAAAATCAACGTGATGTTTGCCACAAAAAAAGGATGTCATCAGCAGGCAGGCAGGAGGGGAGGCTGGCAGGCAGATTCTGTTACAGCTGTGTCTCGTTTTCTATGTTGATTAAAAATTTGTTTTGTCATATCGATAAGGTATGACTTTTTACAGCCCCATTTGCAAGAGGCAGTTCAATAACCTGGCCGTTGTTGTGCTCTATCAGTTTTTCAAAGACACTGAATCTCAGGAAAGGACTCGTTTTTGGTTTTTATCTATGGACCACTTTGACTAAATCCACATTCATGTAGCTTTAATTTGGCATTTTTTTTTTTGTCAGGGGGTAGAATAACAACAATGGAAAGGGCGCAACACATCATTAGACAACACTTAGTGTATGGGAGTGGGCGGAGGGAGCGATTGATGGCAGAGGGGTGTGTGTACACTGAAAAAGGAGCGTTAATGATTTGAAAATTAATTTAACCAAATTTATTTATAAGGATTTCTAAAAAATGAAGGGGAATAAGTAAAATTAAGTTTTATTACTTTCGATTTTAATCTATTTTAAAAGCAGCATCAATTTACTAATTAAATTTCAAGAAAAAGATTTAGGAAGCGGCTTGTCTATAAAGCTATTTTGAATGCCTCCCAGTTCTATGATCAGCAGAATTTGCAATTGGCTTCAGTTGACCGACGTTTCTTTCTAACTGTTAGAAAATAGGGATTAGAGCAGAACGCGGAACGGTAAAATGTTTTTAAGTCCTTGAGACATTTCAAGTGGTCCAAGCCGAGGCTTCTTCCGCGCGAACCCCAGGCAAAATAACAGCCCACCTCCCGCAGCCACTAACGTGTGGCACGAAAACGGAGTTAAATTGTAGTTTTTAGAGCAGGAAAAGAAGCTTCCGAGTTGATTACCCGGTAGAGTTTATTGTAATCAGCACAGATTCATGATCTCAATGGCCTTGTTCACCAGCATCCATCAAACATCATCCAAAAAAAAATCGATTGGCTTATACAGAACGCTTTGATGAAATTTTTAGGTAAAAATTATATGCGTGAAAGCTATTGCTTTGATTTTGAATTAAAGCTTAAATTTAGCTTTTTTTCTCATCCATCAATATCACAAAAAGTTAGCTAACATGAGTACACATCACATTCGTTCATTGCAACAATCAAAGTAGATCCATCGATTTATTTTTTCATCGATTTGAGCTGGAGAACATGGCCAATATATATGTTGGTTCCCGAATGTTTTGAAATTTTAAATAAACAAACTGTTAATATTTGTAACAATCTATTAGATTGTTACGGAGGCTGAATTCCAAATAGACACTAAAAATAACATCAAAGGGAGTGAGTTAGATCGGTCTAGACGGGATTGAAGTTACATTTTGGGCTCGGGACCGTGACAGGTAATAATTTAAAATACTGAAGTCGGGACGGGAATATTTCATGATTTTGAGATTTCAAAACTGAATTTAAAATCTTTAATACCAAAAGAAACTTTTGTGGAAGAAGAAACTATTACATATAAGTTTTTATAATACTTAAGTGTTGGTCTGAATTTTAGTTTTAGAAAGTGTTTTAAACAGGGCATAATCCCGATCGAATATCGGTTCCGGTTCCGATACCGGTACGTCCCGAATGAATGTTTCGGTAAAAGGTTCCATTCGGTTTTCAATTAATTTCGGTTTTCGGTTTCGATACGTACCTCTTTTTATTTCGGTATATGGGTACGTACCGGTACGTACCGATATAAGTAATATTAATTTTTAATACTGAAAAAACTCAATTCTGAGATAAATTTAAATCATTTTATTCCTGTTCAATAAAACGAATCAAAATTTAACACAAAATGAATGGTTTCCCATTTAAAGTAAAATTATATAGCCTTAATATTTCGTATTTTTTACGCAGTTAACACGTAAGATCTTATGATTACATTATATGCTCATAAATATTATATTATGTATTATTAGTTTTCGAATTTAACTTCGAATTTTATACGTCCACTATATAGCATTCTTGTGATTTGCAAGAAATTTGTGACATAATTTCATTAAATGTGGTTGAGTCCATGCAACTTCAATGTAATGTGCAGGGTGCTGTGTTGGACTGTACGGCTGTCAATTTGTACGATGACTTTTAACACATTGGATGTACGACTGGATTTCGAGGAGTGCACCTCTAGCTATGCTCTTGCTAGCTCGCCGGATTGTCGGGGTTCTTTTCTACTCTCCATTATGCCATACGCACACATTTCCATAATATTTTAGGTGCACGGTTAACAAATTAATTCATAAGGAATATTCTACCAATCATTAGAGGTTATAAAAGTAAGACGTGAAACTATAGATCTCCCGACGGATACAGATATCATATTCCAAAAAGTGGTGGGAAATCTGATGGCTTTGATTCCCCTTCTTTACCCTCCCTACCGATGCCATACAAGAAATTATATATGGACCCTCAAATAAACTCTTCACAGGTTTAGATGTGGCTTAGCCTCTTCATGATCTACTCAGGACGAACAATGAAAAATAGTTTTAAAACATTATTTAATATTTAATTAGATTCAAAGAAAGGGTTAGTAAGGACTTCATATAATTCATGTTTCATTTGCTTTATAACTAGGATTTACTTAATAATAACTTGGAAATATGAGTGTTTTTGAAGAACTAAGAAAAATTGACAATTTAATGGCTAATCTGTATACAAAAAAATATATACGTAAAAAGGGAATGCCGTAGTATGGGTAAGATACTAAATTGAGTGGTTAACATAATTCAATTCATTTGTTGTTGTTTTTCATTTCTTTTCTTTATGATTTTTATGTGTATGCAAATTCAAATATAATAATATGTGTCATTTAAGGCACTTTCTTACCGACTTTTAAGCAGTACTCACTTCGTGACCGTTGAGCTCAAGGATGACGATGAGGTGAACTGTTGTGGGAGTTAAAATAGAAATTATAAGCATACACATGTTTCGTACAAAATTAAATTTCAAATTTCATTTGTATCCATACCCGATATCCGATCTTGATCAATTTAACTAACTTAAGCATGATTTTTAACTAACAATATGGAACTTATTATCCTATCTTTAATGCTATGGCTAATTCATATGTGACAGTTTGAGAGTCACTTCCTTCTTCATCAATTCCACGCATGTGCGGCAGCAAGGTCGACTTGTACAGTTTGAGAAGCGCTGGCCAAATATAAGTGATAAGCAGCAAATAGAGCGAACTTCATTATGGCGAGGCTGACCGTGAAATTTAAGTAATTATGATCTTTTTGGCATTGAACTTGAATTTGAAACAGCTGATGCGCGAAGACCAGAGAACAAAATGCAAGAGCGAAGCTTTTCAAAATGCGCTACACAGAAGTGGTCCGACATGCAAATTACGTAGACCTTTTCTCGATACTTGTTGGCTAAGTTTATATTAATATTAACTGCATGTCAAAACGGTCTCGCTCAGACATCACTTGGCCATATGCATTTGGGATATCTTAATTCTGCGACTGATCACAACACGGCTCACTGAATTAAATTGGCATAATTTTCACTGCTTAGCACTTGGCTGACAAATTGATCTTGATCGGAGTTTGCTTTTTGGTCTAGTTTGTAATGTTAAAGGTGCTGACTGAACCGGGGTGCCTGGTAGCACCTCCGCCGAGGCGTGGCCAACACTTCCTTCTCGGATGTATCGCGTCCAAACCACGATTTAGACCAGGTTTTCAATCGTTGCAGAACCAGGTACCAGTTTGGACCCTTGATCGAAGAAGGCGCAGTGCACCGTATTGGGGTTTCCACGTGCACTATAAAATAATAAGGTTTTCGTTTTCTTTTATAAACTCCTTACGTTCACATTCAATATAATATATACCTTAGGGGAAACGAGTACCGGAAAATTAAGTAGTTTTGGGGTTATATTTCGCACGTTACGTCTCTTTCCACTTATTCACCGTGTACAGAATATATTATCACGTGGTTCGGTTAAAAATGACTTTGACACAGATTTTGGGTTTCTTAGTCCGAGCGCTACCCTCAAGCAATGAAGTGTTAGCATTGATGCGGGTTATATATAACCCACGATGGCCGAGAGCTTTTCTCTTAGAGGGAGAAACAATGTTTCACCTTAGTGCGGTCTCTTTCTGTTCCGCAGCATAGACATAGACACCATGTGAGAGGCGCCAGAACATAACTGGATAATCGTATGATCTTAGCCCACTGCCACGTTGCATTGAGTGAAAGCTCGTCCATGGAAAAACTTTCAACTGAGCTTTACTTTAAGTTCTTTCTTTTGAATACCGTAGAGCGCTTTAGTTTCGAGAGCGATGCGTTTTACGATAAGACTTAGGTGTGTCGTTAAATTTAAATTACTTATTTTGAAACTGGCCACTACAGCACAGTTGATGAAACGCCAGTTATTGCTGGCGAGGCATAAACTGAAAAAGGTCAGTTATTATCTAAGGTTTTTCTTGAATGTCTTTGAGATGAAAAACACCTAAGTTTTTACCTTGGTCATTGGAAAGCTGATAGTACGATGTGCCAAGTTTCTTTGATACCGCTGCGGGTATGAAAACAGGCGCTAATTTGTAGCTAAATTTTTTAATAGCATTGCTTTGGCAAAAATTACGGGCAAATACTTTATCTCCGGTTTTGAATTGTATTTTTCGACTGCGCAAGTTGTATCTCTTGGCATTCTGTTCATGTGACTCTGCAACTTTCTTTTGGGCAGCTTGTCGAACAGTTTGAAGAGCACTGGGGTAGTCAATTCTCGTATCGTCTGATAGCAATTGTAAACGACGAAGTAACTCATAATCCTGGCCGTTTAGAATCATATTTTGGCCGAAAGTCAAAAAGTAGGGCGAATATCCAGTACTTTGATGAACCGCTGCTCTTAAGGCTGCGCTGATTTCAGGCAGTTTGACATCCCAATTGGTGTGATCCTGACCAATGTAGGCGCGAATGGCAGCCAATACGGATCTGTTAAGTCTCTCACTTGCATTCGCTTGTGGTGAGTATATCGCAGTGCAGATATGAGAAACTCCAAATCGGGTCAAAAAGGCTTTGAAGGCGTTTGAGACGAATTGGGAACCGTTGTCGGTCAAGACAGTCTCTGGTACTCCAAAGGTGCAAAAAAGATTATTTTCCAGATACTCGCAAATTTTACTGGAAGTGAACTTTTTAAGTGGACACAAGAAGTGGAATTTAGTGTGATGATCCACGATTATAAGAAGCCCAATGTTGCCACTTTTTGATCTGGGATAGGGACCTAGTAGATCCATATAAAGTTTTTGAAATGCCCGTTCTGATAACATTGGCTTACCCATAGGCGGCCGTAGTACGACATTTGGACTCTTTGTTTGACGACAGGTGTCACAGTGTGATACATATTCACGTATTTGAGAGACCATTTTAGGCCAGAATAGATACCTCTTCAACTTTTCTATGGTTTTTCCTGTTCCACTATGGGCCGCGTTAGGCGGGTCGTGCGCTCTAGAAATGACTTCTCCTGTTAGCCCGGAGGGTATCCACAGTTTCCAGGATAATTTGTCTTTGGATGCTTCCCCTGTATCAGGTTCAGTTCTCTTATAGACAAAATGGTCAACTATTTTCACATCAGGTAGTTTTGACTGATTGGATCGTACTCGATCAATAAGACTAACGTATTCTATCGACTTAAACTCTTTAGAGCTAAGGTCTACTATAGGTCCTTGCTCATCTATTTCCACTACTGCGGGTTCGTCTAGACGAGAAAGTGCGTCTGCCACGACATTTTGCGACCCTTTTCTGTGGGTTATTTTAAAGGAAAACCCCTGTAATTTTAACGCCCAACGGGCCAATCGACCTGAAAGGTCTTTTTGCCGCATGAGCCACTGCAGGGATGCATGGTCAGTAACGACCTCGAAGTCCTGACCTTCGACATAAGCTCGGAATTTCTTTATTCCTCTAACGACCGCTAGGCATTCTAACTCGGTTACCGAGTAGTTCTTTTGAGCCCTCGTTAGTTTTTCCGACATATAGGCTACCGGTAACTCAACACCTTCCTCAGTCTTTTGAGCTAACACACAACCTAACCCAAAAGTACTAGCGTCACACAAAAGAAAAAATGGTTTTGAATAGTCGGGCGTGGATAAGACTGGTGCTGATGTCAAGCAATGCTTCAGTTTTTTGAAAGCCTCATCAGCGTCAGGATTCCAAGTAAGCGATTTCGGTTTCTTCAACAGTTCTGTTAGAGCAAAACTGACTGTAGCATAGTTGTCGACAAATCGACGATACCAGCCAGACAGTCCGAGAAATCGTCTGAGCTGTTTCACCGTCTTTGGAACCGGAAAGTCTACAATAGCCTGTATTTTACTAGGGTCAGTTTTTAATTGGCCGTCCCCAATTATGAATCCGAGATACTTAATCTCATGCATGCAGAAATTGGACTTCGCAATGTTAATTGTTAGATTAGCTTTGCGCAAGTGTAATGCAACCTCTTGCAACAACAACATATGCGATTCGAAATCGTCTGATAGAACGAGTAAGTCGTCAAGGTAGACGAATACTCGATTGCGCAGATTGGCCGGTATTACTAGGTCCATAAGTCTGCAGAGGGTTTGAGCTGCGTTGGTTAACCCAAAGGGCATAACCTTATACTGATACAACGGACGGTTGGGAACAGTGAAGGCAGTAAAAGGACGAGAAGATTTCTCAAGCGGTATTTGCCAATACGCGTGCTTCATGTCAAGTCCGGTGATATACTTAGCGGGTGGTAACCGATTAAGTATACCATCTATATGTGGAAGGGGATATGCATCCTTCCGCGTATACTTATTAATCTCCCTTGAGTCGAGGCAAAGACGGTTCTTGGTACCTTTCTTAACCAGTACGCAATTACTGCTCCAAGGGCTGTTTGACGGTTCTATTACTCCTAAAGCAATCATATTCTCTACTTCGTCAAACATTAATTTCTCCTTAGCTGGTGAGATGGGCCAATAACGCTGCTTAACAGGAGTGTTTGTCTCCATCTCAATAGAATGTTGGATAAGACTAGTGCGCCCCAAGCCTTCTCGTTCATAGGACGGAAAGCTACTTATAACGGCTTCTAGTTTACCTTTTTGTTCGGCAGTTAAAAGATGCATTTTTCGTACTTCTTTGTTTTCTGAATCATTGCCAGTATCTAGCTCGTTAACTGCTGGATTATTTGAAAATATTTGGTTCGCCAGTCCGAAATCCTTCCAGAAATCTATGCCTAAGTAAACATCTTGCTTCAACGATGGAATGATGAAAAATTCAACTTCCTTGTTGAGTCGTCGAAACTGTACGGGTACTACTAGTTTAGCCACCACTGGACAAGGTTCATTGCTCGCGGTTCTTATGCTTCCTGAGCATTTTTGGGCTTTAGTGTGTTGAACGAGGATTTTGGCAGCCTCGCCCCCCAGACAGCTAATGGTAGCACCTGAATCTAACAAGGCTTTAAAGTTCTGGCCTTCAATCGTTAGATCGGTGTATAACCGGTCGTCTGTGCTCATAAAAACTGCCGAAATAAATCTCTTTCGAGTAGTTTTAACTTTTTTCCAAAAATTTCTAATTCTTATAGTAGAACGTTTGGGCTTAATTCTTAATCTGAGCATTTCACCATCGAGATTAAGGGTTTGTAAATTAATAGGTTGGTTTAGCAATTCTGTTTGTGTTCCTATGGAGAAGGAATTAGCTCGGTTTCGTAAATCAGTGTTTACTTTGAACGACGTCATCAATTGGTCGCTCGGGTTATTAGTTTTTGACGAGTTTAGTTGGTTGTTGGTGTCGGATGCGCCGATTTGGTGTTGTTCTGCGCACCCCTGTTCCGGTTTTCCGATGGACTACATTTAGTACACCTGGGCTTGTACGTATTTTTAGCGCCACATCCGTAGCAGAATATACGTCTCTCACCCATACATTCGTCAAAGCGATGGCCGGTTTTCTCGCAATTCCAGCAAACTAATGCTTTGCGACGTATTTCAGAAACGCTTTCTTCCTCAATGTCTTCACTATCAGTTAAAATCTCTGATACATTTTGTCTCCCGAATTTCGGTCGTGGGAAGACATTACTAGTGTCTCTACAAAAATTTTCATGCTTCCTAACTTCCTCTCGTAGCTCACTTCTATTTGCAATTTTAATATGCAAGAGTTCGTATCTGAGGGTGCTTTTTGCATTACGCTTTAAAATTTCAATCAATTTTGGTTCACTTACTTTGTGAGAGAGACGAGATACCAAGTCTTCTACAGCAGATTGGAAGTCGTCGAATGACTCATTATCTCTTTGTCGCCGATTTCGGATTAATTCCCATAGATCGAAATCATCCTTAGCGTCATCAAACTTTTGCCTAAACGCTGTGCAAAACTGTTTCCAAGAAAATTGGCTGTTCTTTCGATGAAAGTTCCAAAACCAGTCACTGGCTTTGGCCGAAAAAAGAAGATGCAAATTATCGCAAAGTAAATTATAATCCTTGTTCAACGTCTGAGCGGTCAGAGATCGAAGTCGATAAAGGAATTCCTCTACATGAATGTGATCTTGAGATCCATCAAACTTGAGTCGCCAACTTGCTAAGATATTAGCGGCTTTTTCGGGTGCGATATTGTGCGGACTTCCTACTACCCTGTTATTCTCTGTGAAGGAGTCGTCACTATCAAGATTTTCTGATGAGTTCTGTTCTAACACAGGGTTTGGTGTTGGTTCCTGGTCGTTAACGGAGTTATTCTTGCTGATACTAAGAGCTCCCAATTGCGCTTGTAAAGTTGACTCTATCGAAGTTTTAATGAAGGAGCTAAGTTCCGTCATCATAATTTTATGTTGACCTTGTATGACAGTCTGTATGTAATTTGTCACACTGTCATTGGTCTCTCTTTCTGCTGATTGCCAACTGGTGCTCCCCAAAGATACACGACCATTTGAGTCGTCCCTTAAATATTGAGTTTGGGATCGTGTATGCATTCCTCGTCGTGGAGCAGCGCCACGTCCTCTTCGTGACCTATTATTTCTCTGTCCATTATTTTGCCTGCCATTAGAAGTTCCCTGTGGGTCAACAACCTCTTCTGGAATGGCCTCTGAACTTCTGTATTCGCCTAATTCAGCTGCAAGGGTGTTTTCCTCAAAGGAAAGTCGTTCAGGATTGAATTCCATTTTACAGACTGGACAAGTTTTAGTACTTTTAATATGTTCACTAATGCACGTGTTATGAAATCGGTGCTGACAAGGGGTTGTAGCTATCAGCTGATTTGGCTTAAATGTTTCTTTACAAAGGAAACACGGTTCTGGTAGTACCCCAGAGGCCGTATTCTCTGGACTATGCTGTACAGGCATGATTTAACTTTCAACGTTCAGAAACAGATTTAAAAAAAATAAAAAGAAATGGTTTGTTTGTTTTCTTACAATTCAATAAACTCGATTAAAGCAAAAATCATAAAAATAAATGTTCGTCCTTTTCAAGCATGATTCAGTCAGCCACACCTAACTCATGGAGCTGATGAACCTAATGGAATATGATGTTTTGAAATATTAGTGGTTCTATTGCAAGCTTAATTAGAACTAAGTCGAATAATGGCTAATCTCCAGATTGTTTAATCTGGCAGATTATTATTCCTAAAATCCAAGGTTAATTCATTTATAAACTTTGGTTGACTCGGAAAGACAGTTATTCAGAACTATAGATTATAATTTGGACGATCTATCAATGGAATATGAATAGTTTTCGTATGTTCCTAAAATTAACCTCTACAGTTGTGAAGATGTCTAATACTGAAGTCGCATGTAGTCTAGATCCCTATCACACTCTTTACTAACTCAATATTACCGAAGACTATCCGATTATATCTAGGACGTCAAATTCAAATTTTTGAAATTTAATCGTAATTCCGTAGATAACTTTTGCTAGCCTTAGCTTTTAAAGAAAGAATTTAGTGCGACAGATGTTTAATATGATATTGTTTTGGAAGTAATTGATAAGAGCTTTGATGTGGGGTTTCAAACACTTATAAAAGCAAAATTTAGTTCGACTTGGGTCCCACGTGTTGGGCGCCAATTATGTAATGTGCAGGGTGCTGTGTTGGACTGTACGGCTGTCAATTTGTACGATGACTTTTAACACATTGGATGTACGGCTGGATTTCGAGGAGTGCACCTCTAGCTATGCTCTTGCTAGCTCGCCGGATTGTCGGGGTTCTTTTCTACTCTCCATTATGCCATACGCACACATTTCCATAATATTTTAGGTGCACGGTTAACAAATTAATTCATAAGGAATATTCTACCAATTATTGGAGGTTATAAAAGTAAGACGTGAAACTATAGATCTCCCGACGGATACAGATATCATATTCCAAAAAGTGGTGGGAAATCTGATGGCTTTGATTCCCCTTCTTTACCCTCCCTACCGATGCCATACAAGAAATTATATATGGACCCTCAAATAAACTCTTCACAGGTTTAGATGTGGCTTAGCCTCTTCATGATCTACTCAGGACGAACAATGAAAAATAGTTTTAAAACATTATTTAATATTTAATTAGATTCAAAGAAAGGGTTAGTAAGGACTTCATATAATTCATGTTTCATTTGCTTTATAACTAGGATTTACTTAATAATAACTTGGAAATATGAGTGTTTTTGAAGAACTAAGAAAAATTGACAATTTAAATGACTAATCTGTATACAAAAAATATATACGTAAAAGGGAAGGCCGTAGTATGGGTAAGATACTAAATTGAGTGGTTAACATAATTCAATTCATTTGTTGTTGTTTTTCTTTTCTTTTCTTTATGATTTTTATGTGTATGCAAATTCAAATATAATAATATGTGTCATTTAAGGCACTTTCTTACCGACTTTTAAGCAGTACTCACTTCGTGACCGTTGAGCTCAAGGATGACGATGAGGTGAACTGTTGTGGGAGTTAAAATAGAAATTATAAGCATACACATGTTTCGTACAAAATTAAATTTCAAATTTCATTTGTATCCATACCCGATATCCGATCTTGATCAATTTAACTAACTTAAGCATGATTTTTAACTAACAATATGGAACTTATTATCCTATCTTTAATGCTATGGCTAATTCATATGTGACAGTTTGAGAGTCACTTCCTTCTTCATCAATTCCACGCATGTGCGGCAGCAAGGTCGACTTGTACAGTTTGAGAAGCGCTGGCCAAATATAATTGATAAGAAGCAAATAGAGCGAACTTCATTATGGCGAGGCTGACCGTGAAATTTAAGTAATTATGATCTTTTTGGCATTGAACTTGAATTTGAAACAGCTGATGCGCGAAGACCAGAGAACAAAATGCAAGAGCGAAGCTTTTCAAAATGCGCTACACAGAAGTGGTCCGACATGCAAATTACGTAGACCTTTTCTCGATACTTGTTGGCTAAGTTTATATTAGTATTAACTGCATGTCAAAACGGTCTCGCTCAGACATCACTTGGCCATATGCATTTGGGATATCTTAATTCTGCGACTGATCACAACACGGCTCACTGAATTAAATTGGCATAATTTTCACTGCTTAGCACTTGGCTGACAAATTGATCTTGATCGGAGTTTGCTTTTTGGTCTAGTTTGTGATGTTAAAGGTGCTGACTGAACCGGGGTGCCTGGTAGCACCTCAGCCGAGGCGTGGCCAACACTTCCTTCTCGGATGTATCGCTTCCAAACCACGATTTAGACCAGGTTTTCAATCGTTGCAGAACCAGGTACCAGTTTGGACCCTTGATCGAAGAAGGCGCAGTGCACCGTATTGGGGTTTCCACGTGCACTATAAAATAATAAGGTTTTCGTTTTCTTTTACAAACTCCTTACGTTCACATTTAATATAATATATACCTTAGGGGAAACGAGTACCGGAAAATTAAGTAGTTTTGGGGTTATATTTCGCACGTTACGTCTCTTTCCACTTATCCACCGTGTACAGAATATATTATATTATCACGTAGTTCGGTTAAAAATGACTTTGACACAGATTTTGGGTTTCTTAGTCCGAGCGCTACCCTCAAGCAATGAAGTGTTAGCATTGATGCGGGTTATATATAACCCACGATGGCCGAGAGCTTTTCTCTTAGAGAGAGAAATAATGTTTCACCTTAGTGCGGTCTCTTTCTGCTCCGCAGAGGTGGGCGCGGGCCGGGCTTTTTTTCGTGGCCCGCGGGCTTACACAGGCCCGGAGCGGGCCCGGGCCTTAAAATTAAGATTCGTGCGGGCTTCGTGCGGGCCCGGGCCTTAGCAAAAAGGCCCGGCCCGTAAAAGCCCGAAATAGGCCCGTAAAAGCCCGAAATAGGCCCGAAATCAATTTTGATTTGTTCGCGCTATTTTTGTTTATGCTCGAATTAGAACCGCCATTTATCGCATTTTAATTGTTTATCGATACTACTATCGATTTGCTTATACATATTTTACTTGTTTGCTCACCACTAATTCAAAATTGGCGTCCTATTGTGAAATTGATAAACGGTAAAAGCAATGCTCTCCGAATTTATAGGGGATCATGAATATAGTAGCGTTGATGATATAACTAATAACATACACCCAAATAATTCCGAAAATGGAATGTTTGCTGAATTTTTAGACTTAAGTTATATAAAAAAACGAAAAGTTCAGAAAAACGCTATCGACATAGAGCTTGACAAATATTTGGCCTATCCAGCAGCTCCTGGCACACATATTTTAGAATTCTGGAAAAATGCATGGGACTTAAAATACCTTCCCAAATTAGCTCGGACCATTCTGGCTATTCCCGCCAGTTCGTCTACGAGCGAAAGGCATTTTTCAACATCGGGCCATGTTTTAAATGAAAAACGCACTAGGCTAAAAAGCTCAAATTTAGAAAAAATTTATTTTTAAATAAAAATATGACATACTTTGTTTTTTATTAAATACATAACAATATTCATGTATGTATACCTTAATAAATATGTACTTATATATATCTATAAATTGCATGTCAATTAATTTTCCTTATATGTGTAAATAAGTTTCGTGCCGGGCCGGGCCGGGCCCGGGCCTTGGTGATAAAGTTTCGTGTTGGGCCGGGCCGGGCCTCTCAAAAAAGAGTTCGTGTTCGTGCGGGCCCGGGCCTCAAAATACAGGCCCGCGCCCACCTCTATTACGTTAGACCTAGGGTCCAAAAATATTGCACATAGAAAAGCATTGTTTTCAAAAGAGGAATTCTCTCGCTTTTCTATTTCGTGAAAAAACGATTTCGCAAGAGAGAACGAATTTTTTGATATTTCCAAATTGCAGTGAATCCAAATGGAATAAAAATCGCCCAAAACTAGATTTTCGGCTTTATGTTTAGTTGTGTCCGCCTCCGCTGATTCTGAGTCCCACACTTTCCAGTTCAAAAGAAAGTCCTTATCTGCAGCCGCAAAATTGGAGCAAGAGTTGAAAATGTCTGCCGCCAGCAAATATTTTGGTATCCTGTAGGTTAAGCTCCAACGCGTGGGGCAATCGATGGTGTTTAATTGTCTGACTTCTAAAAAGTTGAAAGAAAATCTGGCAGCGTGTAAAGTTCGTTTTATGATAGCTTTTTTGCATTACAAATGTCTGACTAAAACTACGATGCGCTCTGCAAAGGTCAAAAAAACCGAAACTGTACGGTTTCGTTCCGGTTATATCGGTTCCAATATAACGCTAGTAACGGTTCCGGTATTTTGCCCTGGTTTTAAATATACATGACGCCACTTTTGCGACGTTACTATTTGAGTTTTTTTTTTCTTTAGAAAAATAGCTTTTACACATCCGGCCACCTTCACCAGCTATTGGCGCCAGCTGTGAAGTAAATAGCCATGAAAATCAAATTCTCAAACTTTGCCGTTCGGATTCGGCGTTAAAGTGTAGGTCCTTTCTCTTGTGCGAAAAAATTTAAGGCACACAGCCAAGAGATTGTGAGAAGCTTGGTTTGGCCCCTTTAAGGGGCTGTATAGCCAATTTTACCTTACCTTACTATTTGAGGTCTGTATCGGTTTAAGATTGCTTATTATATGTAGGCTTGGGATCGGTCAATATGCACTTTCATTTGACTGAAAATACGTATTACACTACATAAACACTTAATTTCAATTGCCCCAATTTAATTGATCAACAAGAGAATTAAAAGTGGTTTCCTGTTTTCCGGCAGATACAAGATTTAAGTGGTAAATGTCATTCCAATCGTGTTTAGTCCAAGGGCTCTAGGATCGAATCCCAGCAGAGAAGCTCACAATTTTCAAATACCATTTAATATAATTCGTTGTTTTTAAGAGCCCAACTGATGGTGGGTATATTCAGCATTTAAATTCAATGGGATTCCTACTTGAGAACGGGTGCTTTCTGAGGTTTTCCGGGCTTTATTCACAACGTTTTTTACACACACGGGTTACTATTTACATTATCCGTTTCGGATGTTTGTCCATAAAAAATACATAACGTCTTCGTTCGGCTTTCAATATAGTCTGTCAATCCTTCGCCTTTGCTACTGCGCTAGCCATCATCCTTCCACTGTGACCATATATTTACAATTAGAGGCTACCCTCAAATCAATCAGTCGTTCTGCTCGTGTCGGTGTGAATAGCGAAATGTGCTCGGCGTGATAACCAATCCTTTGGTTTTTTTTTATAAGGTTATTCCAACTCACGTGGGGAAGGACAATATATCTTGGGTGCCTGCTTTTGATTCAGATTAAAAGTATTTTCATTCTTTATTTAGGATTGGACTTGAAAAAACACTTTTACGAATTTTACGAACTTTAACTTGAAAATTTACTTTAAATGTTAGTTTTAGTTTGTGCTAAAATATGTGACACCAGGTCACATTTAAAGAAGCCAGAATTGAAAAAAGGCCATGCTGGTATATTGTAGTAACATGTTTTCAGTAGATTTCTTTAACTTTTATGTATCAATTTAATGTTCTCTCACCTGCAACATTTTCCTACCCAAAATCGCTTCATCATTTATTCATCATCCCCGTACAAACTTAAACTTTAGCCCAAAATTAAATTCATTAATTAGAAGGGTGGCAAACCCATTGAAACCCATTTTAAAGGAACTTTCTTCACTTTCACTTAAAATGTCTCAGATGTGAAATGGGAGAAATTTGTTTTATTTGATTTGATGGTCACATTGCGTGACAGTAATTACAAAATAAATGCAAACATCTGCTGAAGATCTCAGGCTGGAGTCACGAGAGGAAACGAAAGTGTTTGCTTTCTAACCGGGGGAGAGTTTTGCTCGGTTTGCCCTGAGGGGGTGGTTGTTGTTGTTGGTAATTCGAGTACGATGCACCACATTTTGCTCTTGATGGATTGGCTTAACCAGTTGCAGTTGTTTTTGTTTGATATTCTATTACATGTGTAAGTTGTGCTTAAGTTCGTCTCTATAGTTTCATGTGACAAATTTTTTGACAACAGCTGAGACCAATTGCTGCTGGCAACTTCAAATGGTCTATCAATCAAGTTTTTGAGAGACAAAAAACCAATCATAAAACTGCCATTAAGCCAAACAGTGGGGAAACTCCATCATAAATCTTTACGGTAATCTTTGCAAAAAGGGAAAAGAATGGGAAGAGCAACCCTAAACTTACTTATGCTATTAACATATTGTTTACTTTACCCACCCACATGCACACACACGCACACAATTTTCCATTATCTGTTGGTGCAGTTGTGCTCCTCTCCCCGATTGATTTTGCAATTTATCAAAAACGATTTTTTATCACAACGGAAACGGAAATTGCAAAAAAAAAATATCGTTCTAAATACGTGTCGTAATGCACCAACTAATGGCGCTAATAATGCTCCATAAAATATTAATAAACTAGAGGGAAAAAATTCAAGTTGATGGCCGGCACTTCCGGCACTTGACCAGCGCATAGCCTCGAGAATGGCAGCTCAATGAAGTGTCTTTGCTTTGAGGCTCAAACAAAGAACAAACAACACTCCAAGGGCTGAGGGCAAAAGTTTCCACTCGAAATGGGAGAGATGGAGTGTATGGTGTGAAGTGAGTGGAGTGCATGTGTTGGACATTTTGATTAGCTTTGTGACTGCGTACGTATGCCGGAAATGGCAAATACAACAACAACCAAAATTGGCAAAAAGCAAAGGCAATTAAGGTGCAAAATTTAATGCCCTTTAATTGAAATTATTTTGGAATTTCTCATATGCTGTATGGGAGCGTTTACACACCCTGGCAGGCTGCTGTATTTATAGGTGCCAGTTGCTTCCATACATGTGTGAACACCTGACAAAGGCAGTGTCATATATTTTCAGACTCTGAAATTCTGAAAAGTCTGTCATAATTCTACATGTCATATTTTACATGGTCTGAACAGTCTGCCAGGTAACTAATATACAAATCTGGCAAAATTATGAATAAATAAGGACAATCCTCAGTTTCTACTATTAATTACGTTGAAAAATAACAAAAAAATATAAAAATTAATCAATGATAATCAAAACGACTTTTAATTATTTTTGATTTTTCTAAAGCTTTGAAAAGGAAAAGTCTCGTAGACTGAGATACACTGTACCAAAGGTACCCATACTAAGTTTATGCTCAGCTTATTTCGCAAATCTTTCTTGAAATTTCATTTCATGAACTGGACACGAAAGTTGATTATGAGTTCATCTTCTTCAGGAAATGCTAAAGAGCAGCCAGATCTGGTCATTTTGTGTATCTACAAAAGCAGTATTAACGGAAAACAGTTATATTTTTCAAATGGAAGAATTAAAGATTTTCATGGCATAAGCTCATTATCAATTGCCGGGTTCATCAGCACAAATCGATGACAAGAAAATTGATAAACCTAGTTCGATAATTGTGGTGAACGAGTGTGATGTGCAATCATGATTGCTAATTTTGAGATAGTGATTTATGAGATAAAACACAAAATTTTAAGCAGTCATTTTAAACTAAAAGAGGCTAGACCGAGAGGGGAATGGGTGCGGCCTAATGTCTGGGATTTTGAAATTTCGTTAAAAATTCTTCTTTTTGAAGCTTTTTTTAAATTGCAATTGCTCGGGAACCAGAGTAGCTAGAGACATGAAATAAATTGCCAGTGATAAAGAATTGCTCAAAGTTTTCGAAAATTTAAACTGAAAACATATTGCAGTGTAAATAAAATTATTCAATAATGCGAACATTTTGACAGTTCGCGTTGGACCAATACCTTAAAAATTTTTTTCCGAAATTCCTCAAATCTAAGAGCCAATTACCTGAAAGTTTAAAAAAATCGAGGATACGATCCATAAAGAAAAATTAATAAATATATATAAAAACCCTGTAAAACCCATAAACGAAAACATAAACAATCTAAATTATTTAAAATTCGCAGAAACACTCCGAACTCTTTGTATGAAGAAATAGAGAAATACCGTCATGTCAGAGTAAAACGTTTTTTAGGTGAATTAATACTTTGCCTGTTGATTTTCTGTGGCTTTGAGTTTCGGCCGTCGATCCTCACTGAAGTCAAGACTCACGAAATTTAATTTGAATATTCGCGCACACCTTGCGCATGTTCAAATGCTCCGTTACAATGTCATGAATCACACATTTTGGTAAATTTAACATTTGGGCAATTAAACGAATACTTAGTCGACGGTCTGAGCTAAGAACTTTGCGCAGACGACTTACATTTTCTGCGTTTGTCGAAGTCGAAGGTCTTCCAGCACTGTCTCCATCGGCGACCCACAGTGTTTCGTCTAGTACAAGCTAGCTGAACAAAAGTGATTCTCACAATTGGCAAAAACAACAATGCCACATCGTAAAAAAATAATTGGAGAGAGTAAAACAAAAGAAGTTTGATGTTAAAGAACCGTTAAAATAATTATATTATATTTATTATAACCTGCCAAAGTGCAAAATTGTTATGTTGCTGCTGAATGCATTTAACATTCAAGTTTTGAACGTGTTAAAAGAAGGAGTACACAAATAGATTGATTCAAAGTGTGAATGAGTGATTTGGTTAAAGGTCAGTGCTTCTCATGTAGATACAATTTGCCAATAAATATGTGAAGTTTATTTTTTGTGCCGTCTTAAAGTTGTCTGTTATTTTTTAAGCTAGTTCTAATTGAAATCAATCTTTGAGCTTATACGAACCGGCTAAAATTTTGGTATATCTTTGTGCTGTTTGTTGGTATTGTGTGTTATAAATTTTAAGAACACACATATCGTTCACTTACTTAAATACTGACGTAACTCAAAATAATCCGTTTTGTGAAAAACACGTTTTAAGTTCTCAATGGATTTAAACCAGAAAAAATGTTTCTTTTAGTTTCGAGTTAATTCAGTTAAATATTTTAAATTTAGAATCCTTATTGATAAAGCATGAAAATATGATGTTTTAACTAGGGTTGTGGGGAAAATATTATCGATATATCGAAATATCGATATTTTTGCCCAAAATGACAAATATCATTATCGAATATTTTTCGGAGGCGATATATATCGGATATAATTTTTTTGGTGATATTTTTCGGGGATATTTTTGTTTTAGCGTTCGGTCACACTGTTGCGATTAACTGTTTTTTGTGCTCTGGACATGAAGCACAATGTTTAAGAGTTATTTCATAAAAGTTGATGCACAGAAATCGCAGTGAAAACTATTCAACAAAGTTGTAGGACCAGTGGCAGCTAAATATAAAAGGGAGCACTTAATCGCAAAGCATGGAGATGCTTGGCTGAAATGCAGCTCAATTTTGAAAACGGTAATTGTAAGGCCGTGCCGCATACTGCTCGTATCGTAAATGATCACCAGGACAGGGAAATAAATTATTGGAGCTGTATTTCATTAACTGATGGCAGAGAAAGACGCATTGTCAGTGCTTCTTGGCATCATTTTATTTTTCATTTCTTTAAATTGAACTTTCATCGGAACGCTATAACGAGAGCTTGGGGGTTAAAGTCGGCTCTAACCGACTTCGATATACCCGTTACTCATGAAAAAACATGTTTAACAGTGTTCCCGCGTTCCTTAGTGTAACCATCCAAAAAGAATGCAACATTTTTTTAGGGTGGTAGCGGGGAGGGCTTTGTTTTATAACTTGAGAACCGTTCATCCGATCTTTATCATTTCTTCGGCAAATCGATTAATTTTTGCTAATTACTAACTATCTTTAAGAGGGACGAGTCCTCTATCTTCAAAACTGTAGGAGATATAACGTTTTTTCCAAATTGTGGGGGGGGGGAGGGGCGTGGCCAAAATTTGAAACAAACTTGATCTGCGTGCAGATAAAAGAAGCATTTGTCCCATACATGTCAAACCTCTATCTTACCATCTCTGAGATCTAGGTGTTCATACAGACGGACGGACGGACGGACGGACGGACGGACAAGGCTAAATCGACTCTGCTGTTGATGCTGATCAAGAATATATATAACTTTATATGGTCGGAAAATGATTCCTTCTGCCTGTTACAAAATTAGAACGACTTTAGTATACCCTTTTTACTCTTACGAGTAAAGGGTATAAAAAGTGTGGTTTGTTGACACCCAGGAAGGAACAACCATATGAGCACACACTCAACGGGTATTCCTAAAATCTCTGTCTAACGATTATTGGTAAAATCAGAAGTTTTACGTTTTGAACATTAAACTGAAACGTTTTTTTTTACGCTTTGTAGTTCGAATGCTCTATTTTGAAAGATAATGAATAAAGTAAGCAATATATTCGTTCCATAAATTTAAATTCATAAATAAGTTTGGTTTATGTTATAAATGAAATTAAAAATAAATATTAACTATACATAAAATCTATATTTTTAAGCGCAGTCGATTGTAGTTCTTATTACGCGTCAAATGAGCGCCTACCTCAATAGACCTGTTCATTGATTAGATCCGGGTTTTTTATTGAAAAATATATCGATAATATCGATGCTTTTCGACACCAAAATATTTATATCGAAATGATACTTTCCATCATCGCCAAAAATATCGATATAGATATTTTTGAAATATTCGACAACCCTAGTTTTAACTGAAAGCCGATGTATGTTTGATCAATATGGACTGCAGGACAACTGAAATGTGACGATCTTACATTAACATGAAAATTAACCAGTAAAATTATAATGAGACATATTTCCATATCACATGGAAAGTAAAAGAGATGTCAATACAAAAATTTTTACACAATATAGTACACAATACAGCGAGTATTTTTATTGCATCATTCAATCAAAAATCGTATTTTTTGTGTTCTGCCGTTATTGAAGTAAGTTGGGGATATCTCCTATCGAAAATGTATTTTATTGAAGTATTTGTTTAATTCAGAATGGACAAAGAAATAAAAGTTTCTATCTTATGGCCTATACTTAGATGAGATAAATTTTTAGTTTGGTTGATATTTCACATGAATAAAAACAATTTCATACAAATAAGATGCCTTTTCAAACGTATTCAGATTTCAAAGCTGTATAAAATTGTTTCTATTCATGTGAAATATTGTACCTAGCTAAAAAATTTTCTTATCTGAGTATAGGTCTTAATTTACAATTTTGTTAATAGTTTTCGAGAAAAAGTACAATTTCTACAAAAAATCTCAAAAAATCATCAATATTTTTTTGGGGAACTGCGTTAGAAGCGGGGAGGAAATCTTTCTCACTAACACAGCAAAGCCAAGTTTGGGAACACACACACACATAAGGTACGGGCAGCCAATTTACTCATGTGACAAGTCGTTTATGTCATAATTGTGGTATGTTGTGTTCCTGCTTTTGGAGTTATGTGCAACGAGACCTAGATGACATTATATTTGGCGTTGTATTCTCTCTTTCTTTCAAAATGTATTCATTTAAGTTTACTTTCTAGTTACTATTAATGAACCCATAGGGACTTAACGGGACATTTCCGACCCTGACTCTACAACAATTATTTTTTTAATCTAAAGCCAATAAATGCAAAAAGATAAAAACAAATTATTTTTTCAAGCTAGCTTATTCTAGACGAAACACTGTGCGACCTCTTCCCCGCATTCCAAAAAGGCCTGGTTCCACCGAAAAACACCACTTCTTGCTAACGCAGCATCTGGGTAAGCCAGCTTGATCATATCAAACGTCCCTGTAGAGAATTTTCCGAGTTTCACACGTGCTCGAAAATGCCTGTCCTGACTCTCCAGGTGCTCGAAGACAACTAACAAGCAGCTCGTTCGTTACCGAATCGTTACCGATTGCAGTCGGAATTGGATGCGACTTTCAGACCTATCTTTTGTAGGGCAGCTATAATATATGGTTGTCCGATTTTCATAAAACTAGGTGAAATTATGTGAAACTATTAAAAACTTATAAATGCAAGCGTGGGATAACATTGAAAATAAAAATGTTTTTATAACTAAAACAAGTTTCTTAACCGATCGTTCTCTTGACAACTATATGCGATAGTCATCCGATCCGGTTCCGACAAATGTGCATCGTATTTGTACCAAAAGACTTCGTGCAAAGTTTGATTAAGATAGCTTTAAAACTGACGGAGGAGATAGCATAGAAACAGACGGACAGACGGATGGACAGACGGACATGGCTATATCAACTCAGCTCGTCATGCTGATCAAGAATAAATATACTTTATGTGGTCGGAGATGCTTCCTTCTGTGCGTTACAAACATCCGGAAAATTTCAATATCCCCCCCAAGGGTGTAACAAATTTTTTGTGTAGTTTGAAATGCTGAACTCGAAAATCGATTTAAATTTTTTTTAAGTATGAGTCTTTTCAATTCTTTTGGCCATTTTCAAAGAAAAGTTTGACGGAGTGAAACAAAGTATGAATCCTAGAATCGCGATTCACAAGTAGATATATAAATAATTTATTTTCAAAAGGGATTTAAAACAAAATTAATTTGGATTTTATAGCAATTCGAGAACAATATTTAACGTGATTATTGGAAAATTAACAACATTTCGTTGTATACCTTGCTTGGCTCCATTAAAAGTTTAAAAATTTTGATTTGTCGTAAAATGTAAGAAAAAAACGTATCTAAAAATAGTTCACAAACTTGATTTTTGAGTTCAGCATTGATATTAGAAATAGGTCTTTTTGGCTGTAAACTAGTATAACAAGCGAAAATAGTGAAGATGATGAGTAAAAATTATATAAACGAAATAAATGAGTAACACCAGTAAAAGTTTGAAGGTGGCGGTCAAACGCTAACTTCAAAAACCATAAAATTAAATTTTTCTTTTATTTATACCAAAAAGTTTGTATGTCACCCATTTTTCTATTTTCGAAAACTTTGATCTATTTTCTATTACTAGCAATTTATTACATGCCTCTAGCTACTCTGGTCCCCAAACCAAATTTAAAAGAAAATTGTAAAAAAGCTTATTAATTTGTTTTGAAGTAATCTATCCAATTGTAAAGGAAATTTCAAAATCCCAGACTTAAGGCCGCACACCTTCCCTATCGGTAAAGATGCCTTTCAAGAATTTTATCGGAAAAATAATATATTTCCGAAATATATCTTAAAAAGAAACACAAATCGTTTTTGTTATTAACCTGACCTCGAGCCGGAGAACATACCTCTAATTTTATTTTATTTTAGCTAAATGATAACGAACTATATTTTAACATCCGCAGAATGCTCACCAATTCATTATACCTTTCCGTCTATTTGTAGGGTAGCTTAAGCGGAAGCAACAAAAATGTTTCAAGCCGTACTCTATATATCGAAACCCCTTCAAAAACTTAAAAAAGAAGAGAAAAATTCAAAATCTCACACCACTCTGGCTTATGAAAAGTACTCGACATGCAGGCCAAATGCTTTGGCTTCAAGTCCTGCAAGCCGGGCGACAGGTGCCAGCAGGCGTTGCGCCTGGCCAGACAGCAGGCAGTGGATGCCAATCGCCTCACACTCCTCAGTTTGGCAAAAAACAACAATAAATATTGCACACTCACACGGACTCACATGTGTGTGTGTGTGGTGTAGTTTGAGTTTTCGCCCACATTTCTCCCACTCTTTACACACGACGCAAATTGCTTAGCATACTTTACGGCTTCAATTGGCAATTGGCAGCCTTTGAATTTCGTTTTCTCCTCGGTTTCTTTTTTTGCTTGACATGCCACTGGCAAGGGGCCTGACAGGAGAAGAGGGTAGGGAACCTAAGACTGGCGCCTACCTGTCAGCTGACAAGTTGGCAAGTGTTGTTGTTGTTGTTGGTTCAGGGTTCTTTCTATTTTCGTGCTGCGGTTGGTTGGGGGGACGGAAAAAAGCGCGAGGGTTGGCCCACAATTTTGTAAGACCATTTAAAAGTGAGTTTGATTTGTGTTCGTGATTCACCTGTTTGTAGCTTTGTTTTGTTGATCCATTTAGTTTGGGAACGAAATGATAAGTAAATCATTAAAGGGTTGTACTTCACCCAGTTTGTGTGGCGCCACATTTAAAAAATGTAATTCAAATACGATCTTAGGCTGGTACAGAGTATGGTAAGGTCGGGTTTGACCAACTTGATCAACTTTAACCGAATTGCACTGAACTGAGTTTTGTGAAACTCAAAATACTCACAAATAACTAAGTCGCCAATTTTTGGACAAGCCCTCGCTTTCTTTTCCCTCTACTACCAAAACATTTAACTTCGTACTGAATGCCTGGCCCCTCAACCCCCAAACCGAACAACAGTTCAAAGACTGCGTCAGTTTTGATTGAAATATTGATGGCAATTTTTACATAGTTTGGCGATAACTTTTCCCCACTGCCAGCCACTACGTTCCTCTTCCCAGACCCCCACCCTGCCAATCCGTAGGGGAACTTATGTATGTGCAATGTGGTGAAAACTTTAAGAGTTTTCCCTCATTGAGTGTGCGGACCCATTCAATCGACTCTGAACAGTTTATGACAGCTTGCCTTATTATAACTGTCATGGCTGTCATGGTTCGGGTATACACAAAGGAGTGGAGGTGGGGGCAGACCTTTTCCCTGTTCTAATATCTTCATTACTTGTGGAGAACCTTTTGCATTGTTGATGACTTTAAGCGATTTTCTATTTGTTTTTCCTATGCAGAGGCCGTCAGTTCAGGTGTAAAATAGTTGGCCACGATTTCCATTTTTTCGTTCGCTCTTTGTTATTGATTTTACTCAACACATTTTTTTCCACACAAGTGTCAGGGAATCACTTTGATGTCTTGACTTTAAGACTACCTGCCTGCCCAGGCACACGCACACTTAGCTCTATAGAATTTTTGCTTTTGTTTTGTGGCCTGTCACTTTAAAGGGTGCAAGTCATGGCATTTAAACCGCCTCCGAGTTCAGTTTAAAAGGTGTTACCCACCCAAAAAATGTGTAAGTATTTACGTTTTTTTTTCACAAATCATTACCACTAATTGTTTTGGGATGCTTTAAAAAATCCCTTAAAATATTCAGACTTTTGGGTGTCCTTGAACTGAAGATGGTTTACACTCAGAGAAAAGAAATTGAGAATTTTATGCTTGAATTAAGCACAAACGGTGTAAATAATGAGGTTAGAAGTGAAATCCCTTAATTGGCAGACTTTTGGAAGTGCTTAAACTGAAGATTTGCTACACTCTAAATAAAAATCAAGCTTAGTACGAAAATAGTTGATCCAAGTACAGCATTCTTAAACACAGAATGATTTCATTAGTTTCAAAATATGTGAGGGTGGGCCGTTTCGTTTTATTCACAATATTCGTTATTTACACACACAGGTTTTGCTATACATATAAACAAACGGGTTACTATTTACACTACCGTATCTTGTCGTAAAATATATGCAATGCTTTCGTTCGTGTTTCACTCTTGACGCACTGTTACTACTACAATTAACTAACTTACACTACTTGAAACCATCATCTGAATACATATCGGTATATTTACAATTACAATCGGTTACCATTAAAACTCCAAAGACTTGAAAAGGGTATTAAAATTTTGCCCAGAAGTTTGCAACGCATAGAAGGATCATCTTCGACCACGTAAAATATATATATTCTTGATCAGCATGACGAGCTGAGTCGACTGCCAAAGAAATGATCGGCCGGAAAAGGGGCTTTAATCAGAAAAAGAGTTCAACCAGGTCTGTGCAGACCTTTTTCATATAAAAGTGTGTATAACTTTTTTGTTTTGGATGTTAGAGACAAATCCGTCAATGACTTCCTAGAAGCGGATATTGAGAACACAACGAGCACGAAGTCAAACCGATTCTGTGTTTGTATTCGGTTATATTCGAGTTTTCAAAAAATAAGTCACAAACGGTACAAGCAGGTCTGTGCAGACCTATGTGTAATATGAATGGTATGGCATGCGATTTTGTGAACTAAAGTGCAATTATTTGTGGGTTTTCCATAAAAAATGGCATCAGCATCAAGTTTTGATGATGATTTGTGGCACGTGGTGAATCGCACCAGAAGATATCAAAATTTATCAGAAGAAGAGAGGAATCAAATGGAAGAAAGATTAGCCGAATGGTTGGCCAGTACTGATGAAAAGGCCCAAAATCTTGAGTCATGCGAAGACGACGACGACACTGATCCAGATTATTTGCCCCCCTTAGAAGACGCGGCTTCCGATGCTGAGACAGACATCGTCATAGAAGCTGAGGATCCATATGACGATGATGATAATTTAGAAGATTTCTATGAAGTCGCCGCAACTGCCACCGAAGCGCTTGAAACCGTCGACATGACCAAAGAACAACGCTTGTCAGGCTCAATTATAAAATACCGTTCAAAGGATGGCAAGCTTTGGTCAAGCGCTCCGCCGGCCACAGGTAGAAATCGTGCGCATAACACGTCACTATGAGTCATAAAGGTCCGGCTCGAGGGATTATCCCAAATCCCATCTCAATATTTAAATCGCTAATAACACCTGAGATCGTCAGTATAATTATGCGCGAAACTAACCGGAAGGCCCAATGGTCAATGGTCAAACCAGAATAGTGAGTAGCCTCCACGACGTGGACGAAACCTGTTACTGAAAATGAAATATTCGCCTTTTTGGGCCTAACTTTGTTTGCCGGAATATTCGGGTCAAACAGTCAGCCTGTCCTTGAGTTGTGGGGCCGCAACGGAAACCCTATTTACAGGGCGACGATGCCTGCGCACCGATATAAAACCATTCTAAAATATGTTCGATTTAATAGCAAGTTGCCAATTCCAACTACCCACTGAAAGGATATATATATGTTGGAAAACAGGCAAATGAAGAGCGTGCGGTAAATCAAGGAGAGAACATTGTTCTGAAAAATCTCGAAAAATACGCCGGTTCTGGACGAACAGTATGTGCCGATAATTTCTTCTCGTCTTATGACTTGGCCGCGGTTTGATGACAAAACGATTGGCATATGTAGGTTTTTCGCAGGTAGCTGCAGGTCCACCGATAGATGATCAACCTGCCCATTCCGCTTCCTCTGCTACTCGACCATAGTGTTCGCTGTGCTATAAAATTGATAAACGACAGCGAAAAACGCGTTTTCATTGCATGTTTTGCAAAAACCCGGTTTGTCAACAGCATTCACAAGCCAGATACACGTGGATTAAATGCCGGTCGTAGACTTAACTTTCCTATCTATGCTTAATAAAAAGGAATATATATTGTTAGCTTAAGTGTAAAAGTATGTTTTTATTGTTCACCGTGTGTTTTTCCCAGCATTAATCACATTTACACACATTATTAGGATATCTGCCTATGTATTCCCATACAAATCCCATATAGGTCTGCGCAGACCTGGTTGTGCCATTTAGCGCCAAAAAATCCCTGAACCTCCTAGGGTTAATATTTCTTGAAAAAATTCGGAATGCAGATAAACACAATTTTTTTCTTTATTTTTTTTTCATTTATTATGAGACAAAACAAAGTTGATTTCAAGAAAATTGATCTAGTATTCAGATTATTAATTAACAAAGAATTAGGTTTTCAGTTAATCGGGAATGTTAAAAATTTCGACGGTTATTTCCGTATTAACGTACTCATTTCGTTTTGAAATCCTACAACTTTACATATCAAGTGACGAAAACATCTTTGGTCACTTGATATTGTTCAGAAACTGTGACGCTTTGAAATCGACCGCTGAAAGTCAAGCGGATTTAAATCGTCAAAAATTAACAATTTTCTTTTGACCTGATCAAGTAAACTCTGACATACTTGGCACTTCACATATAAACTTAAGCAATTCTTATTCGAAATTCTTAAATGCATACGGAAATCGACATCGATATGTGGAACACACCCTATTATATCATAAACATTTCATTTTTAATAAACTTTTCAAAACAACAGGGAATGACATACTTTTTAAAAGACTTAAATTAACTTCAAAATGATGGAAATTCAGTTAAGACTTAATAATAATATATCTTCTAGTATATTTTTTATCGATATTGGCTCTTAAGTGTGATAAAACAAACTCCACTGTGGAAAATGTTCATTCTACTCACACTTGTTTGGGTGGAACTGCTTAAACTATTCGAGCTATGCTTAAGTTGACTTTATTGATAAATATTTCAATATTTAATAATTATTAATAATTATTATTATAATATTTAGGTAAACGCTAAGAGTCGATATTTTTTTTTTATGGAATTGAATGAATATCCGTTATGTTTTCATTAACGCTTTGAATTTCGTTGTATATTAACATTAAATGAGATTTAGCTACGTTTTTTAGATTTTCTGATAGCAGGCTTGATTCCTGGAATCTAAGAAATCGAATTTTAATACTCACTCATTTTCTATTTCAAGACAATTTTGAATTAAAGATAAAAAGTTAACGTTGGAGTATTATGTAAGTTGACCCCCCAACGGATAATACAATCACGACTTGGCTTTTTACAGTTTTTGGTCCTTAGCAATTTTAATAAGGTTGATGTTCTTAGCTTTTTTGCAGCAACTCTGCTTTTTCAAGTATTTTCGTAATATTTTAAAGCTTATTGCTGATTTTGCTCACTATTCGTCAGTAACTCAATACCAAGATGAAGGGAACCGAACCGAACCATTTTATTTTTCGGTTTTTGGTTCGGTTCAGCATTTTTGAAAACACACCGGTTCGGTTTTCGGTTCGGTTCACGGGCGAAAAAAGCGGTTCGGTTTGGTTCAAAAACCGGTTCGGTTCAGAGCCGGTTTGCATCCCTGTAAAAAACCACATACGATCATAAAAACACACTATCAGTCCTGTTAAAGTTTTCACTCCCAACAAAAAATTTTCGATTTCGAAGTCGTTAATTGTGCTGTTGTATTCTGTTGGTTAATCAAATTAAATTGATTTAATTTAAATCCGTCGAGGAAACGGTAAGTTAAGACTAAAGGTTTGATCCTGATTTTCTTGGTTGTTTAACAGAAATAAGAACATAAAAAAATTCAAATTCACTAAAGTGAAAATCTGTGCATAATTGCCTTATTATAATTCTCAAGTTCTAATTCCACACTCAGACTATATAAATAGGGCATTTGAAATCTGCGAAGAACAAATTAAATGTGTTAGAAGTTCGAAATCAAAGGACACATAGTTAATATTAAATTAATTTTGGGGGTCTCGTTTATACGTTGAAATAGGTATAATCAACAAGAAGAATCGTTAAATCAATAATACCAAAACGAAAAATGTTATATTTACAATTTTTTTTTTGTGTGGTATATTTCATAGTAGTCGAAGTTATGGTTGTGTGAATCAGTAAACACTGCATTGCAAGTAAAACGTCTGTTGTCTTGAGAGAGCTCTCTTGTTTACCAACACACTCCATTTGGTCGCCTCTGACCTAGATGAATGTTTCGATACTCCGAGAAAAAAAAACTATATTTTTCATATCAATTTTAGTCCGAATGAAAAAATATCAGATTGATGTTAAAAATTTCAAATCGATATTTTTTAACATATCATTATAACATTTTTGTATCAATCTGAATTCAATTTAATTGAATGATATTAAGGGTATTCACGACTGAATTGATGCATTTTCAAGATATTCGATTGTGAACAACAGTTTTTGTCAACATGCCTGTTGAATTGTAAGGTTTTGTTTTTAATTTTATTAATTTTATGTATGCCTCTAAAACGCCCAAGTAAAGCATTAAGAACCAACTGTCCAACCTTAAAATAAATATAGCAATGCCAGGAATTTATTTTAACAATGGGCGTATTCAGCAGATAATTCCGATTTACGATTTGTGATTTATGATTGCCGATTTTACCTCTTGAATACAGTGATTGCCGATTGGGAATGGGAAATTTGACGATCATGTTTGTTGAATAGAAATCGAACAAAACTTATGATTGGTTAACGATTGCTGGATCAGCCTTTCTTTGTGCAGACATTCATATTAAATTTTCTATTTATCAAATCTATAAATATTGGACATTTTGTGTGAGTGTTTTGCATTGATGAAAAGTACTAAAGCCACAGAATATCTTAAAGTATGTAACCAATTCCATTCAGCAGCGACTCATCAGCAATTGCAAATCGTAAATCGGTAGTCGCTAATCGGAATTATCTGCTGAATACGCCCAATGTTGTGTGTTGTTCATCAATTTTCATGTATAAGAAGTAAAATTGCAAAAACTGGTAGCTACAATTCGGCTAATCTGAAAATGGTGCAAAGGCTGCTGAGGAACTCATCCAATACCCCGAAGTCAATTTACTGGAAAATTGTAAAATGGACCTGTGCCACGTTGAACAGAATACGTACGTAGATGTAACGCAGATAAACCTTTCGGCGAAGCCACCAAAAACCTATAATCAATTCTCAAAGCTGTGATAATAATTTCGAATCTGAAATTGTTTTAAAATTCTGGACTACAAAAAAAAAAAAAAAAAATATATGTCGCAAACTGGGACTTCAAAACCTAGGATTTGCTGCCTTTCAATCATGGGCCTTAAACTCTGCGCAAATGCCAACAAGATTAAGTTGGCAGCTAAATGGGCAGCACATTTTATACTGTTTGGGCAGCACTTTTTACAGAGTTTACCAACACCAGAAGTTTTCATTTCAACCGGAGAAGTAGTGCTCAACTAGTAAGTGGGCAGGGTTGCTTAGTTGTGGAATTTCTGGCTGGAATGTTTTGTTTTTGTTAAACTGTCAACAAATTCTCAACTCAACAATTCCGAGAACGACAGAAACTTCCTTTGTTCACAGTATGTCACATAAATAGAAGCACTTTCTAACAGCACATGAGCATCAAAACAAAGCCAAGGTGTTTCTAATTATATGAAATACTGTGACAAAAGGAATTTTCTGTCGTTCTCTGTACGGGGCTTTAACTGGGGTTCGTGAATACCCCAATTATTTTGGATCAGAATGATATTATTTTCTTGTCAAAAAATTTTGATATTTTTGACAAGTTTATTTTAATCAGTCGAATATCCAACTGAATTTGATCTTTAAGTATGAAGTATAAGAATTATGTTAAGTCAAAACTCAAAATCGAAATATGCCTGGCCTCAACCAGTTCACCTACAAAAGGAGTATAAAATTCATGTTAATCCATTTTTTTCCAAGTGTAGGTTATTGCCATGAGCAAAAGTTGGCTACATCCCAAATCAATTAAAGCTCAGCAATCAGACGTACAGACACTTGGTAGACGGAGAGTCAAAAATAAAAAGGAGAATCTGTGTAAAGGTTAGCTGAAACAAAGTTTAAGCAAAACAAAAACAAACAATTTGGTATCTTAAGCTAGTTAACAAATTGCGTGTTTGCCCAAAAGTAGGCAATGCAAAATTAAATGATTTACCAGCGAAATTAAAGTTAAAGACAAATCCCCTAACTGATAGCAACAGTTTGAAAAACTTTGCAGACATTAAATCGATGGAAATTTGTATTTTTCTTTTCAAGTCCCCAGCGACAGTTTGAAATATTTAAGTAGCTTCAAACAAAAACAAAGATAAGCACACAGAAAGTTCTACCAACTCGGGAAAAAAAAAAATAAGAAAGGTAAACACATGTTGCTGTTCACATTTTTTTTTAATTTCAATTTTTCATTGATCATTTTTTTTGATTAAGTCAACAAATTGATATGTTTTTTGTTGGGCTTTTGGAAATAATTTGAAATACTTTTCTTATGTTTGTTTTGGCATTCTCTGAGTGAGTTTTTAAGCTTTTGGCGCTGCAACTTTTGACAGTGTTTGATTGAATGCCTGGCAATGTGAAGCCACCGTGGGGATTAGGGTGTGAAATGCAGTTATCTTTTGGTAGCCACCACCAGACAGTGACCCTAATTGAAATAATAGTTAATAGTCAACTTGATATCGATGGCAATTAAGGCTAGTGATGAAAGCAATTAGACTAAAACAAAAAGAAGAAAAAAAGACTAAGAAATCTGATAAGCTGAATAAGTTTGTGATCTTATTTCTTATATCAATTATTCAAAAATCAAGATATTAATGAAAACGTTAATGTTCTGAGCGAAAGTCTATCAGGCCTGTTCCCGTTTTCGACTCGATCAAATCATGCGGAATCGGAATTGTTATATGTACAGGGTTGCCCATATTCGACGGACCCATGTTTTTTTTTTAAAAATCAAAGAAAAAAATAAAAATTTGGCGGTTGGCAATCTTAATCATTTAATTTGTTCCAAGTAGATTTGTTTACATCAATTTTTGAATATGATATCTCTCAAATGGCCGCCTCTGGCGTTGATGGCGTATTGTGCCCTTTTTGCAGCATTTTCCATCGATTTCGCCAACATTTCGGCCGGAATAGCGGCTATTTCTTCACGAATGTTGTCCTTGAGCTCTTCTACGGTCCTTGGCTTGTTAACGTAAACCTTTGACTTCAAATATCCCCACAAGAAGAAGTCAGGCGGCGTCAAATCGGGCGAACGCGGTGGCCAGTCCAAATCACCACTTTTCGACATCAAACGGCCCGGAAACAATTTCTTCAGAAAATCGATTGTTATGCGACTTGTGTGCGGTGGAGCGCCGTCTTGTTGAAACCAGAACTGCCTCATACGCTTTCGACGAATAATTGGCATCACAAAATTAGTCATCATGTCGCGATAACGCTCCTGGTTGATGGTAACAGCATGGCCATTTTCATTTTGGAAGAAAAACGGCCCAATGACCGTTTTCGCACTAACGCCGCACCAAACTGTGACTTTTTCGTCATGAAGAGGCACTTCTTGAATCTCCTGAGGATTTTCAGTGGCGTAAATACGGCAATTTTGCTTATTTACGGTCCCATTCAATGTGAAATGGGAAAATGTGAAATTTTTTAAAAGCACGTTGAGTTTTCACAATTGACTTGTTCTGTTGAATGTAAATTTCAACTATTTCAGAGCGCTCGCGTGGCGTGTATTGTTCCATGGTAAAAATCTGCTTGGACTGACGCTTAAAACGCGGTATGTCATTAAGCGATCTGACATCTCTGTCAAAAGTTATGGCGTTGCCAGATGGGTCCGTCGAATATGGGCAACCCTGTACTTGCTTTCAAAAACCGACTGTGTTATTCAACTTTAAAATCCCAATTACCTTTAATCGATCTTCTGGATAGTAAAAAGACTTGAGCGAATTATAATCGCTTCTAAGAAATCACGACTCTTACCAATTCCGAATAATCGGATACGGAAACGGGAACAGGCCTGTATGATTCAACTGGTTAATAGTTTTGATTTGAAATCAAAATCAAATCAAACTGTCAAAAAAGTCTTGCGGTATTTTTATTGAATTTTCAATTGTTCATAAAATTGGTTATAATAATGCGATTTAAGTCAAATATGCGCCGTTTTGTTCGATGACGAGTTCCCAACGAGATGCCAACTTCATAATGCCCCTCTTATAGAAGCTCGCTTCCCTATTGGCAAAAAACTCGGAGAGCCAATTTTCACAGGACTCTCTTGTGGCCAACTTCCGAATACCAAGCTCGTTCGCCATGGACAGAAATAGGTGGTAATCACTTGGTGCGAGATCCGGACTATACGGTGGATGCAAAAGAACCTCCCATCCGAGCGTCACCAAAGATGTGTGTGGCCTGGCGTTGTCCTGATGGAAGACAATTCGGCCTCTGTTGATCAAAGATGGCCTCTTCTGCATGAGTGCTGCATTCAAGCGGTCCAGTTGTTGGCAGTACAGGTCCGAATTGAGCGTTTGGCCATAGGGGAGCAGCTCATAGTGGATGATTCCCTGCCAATCCCACCAAACACACAGAAGAACCTTCCTGGCCGTCAATCCAGGCTTGGCCACCATCTGGGCAGCTTCACCGCTTTTCGACCACGACCGTTTGCGCTTCACGTTGTCGTAAGTGACCCACTTTTCATCGCCAGTCACCATCCGCTTCAAAAACGGGTCGATTTTGTTGCGATTCAGAAGCGATTCGCATGCATCCATACGGGCAAAAATGTTTTTTTGCGTCAAGTCGTGTGGCACCCATACATCGAGCTTCTTTTTGAATCCAAGCTTCTTCAAATGGTTTATAACGGTTTGATGACTCATGCCCAGCTCTTGGCCGATGCTACGGCTGCTACTATGCCGGTCTCTTTCGATCAATTCAGCGATTTTATCGCAATTTTCGACGACAGGCCTTCCGGACCGTGGCGCATCTTCGATCACCTCTGCACCAGAACGAAAACGTTGAAACCATCGTTGTGCGGTGGAAATGGAAACTGTATCGGGTCCATAAACTGCACAAATTTTATTGGCAGCATGAGATGCATTTTTGCCTTTATCGTAGTAGTACTGTAAAATATGCCGTATTTTCTCTTTATTTTGCTCCATGTTTGCGACGCTATAACTCACGAACGACTAAAAACAAACAACAATTAGCGCGTGAAAAGAGCTTTCTAAAAAGCTCTAGCGTGAACCGATGCGACGAATACAACTAGAAGTACGCGCTTGAAAAGACAAGCTTGCGGAAATACCGCAAGACTTTTTTTGACAACCACTGCCACTCCGCCCCGCCCCACACTGGGCCAGCAGCCCGAAATTTTGGCCAAAAGTCCCAATTTTTGGTTTGGGAAACTGGATAAAACGAAGGTCGGCAATGATTTTGAATACATATAGCTATTTTCTGGCACAGAATAGTTTTTGAATGCCAGCCGTTCAAAGTTGATTTTTTTTTAAATTCCTGCAAAAAAAAAAAAAGTTAAAGTTATAAAAGCAACAGCTTCCGCAATTTGATTTCTTATTTTCGACTTCGCACTAGATTGCCATAAAAAATTATTAAAAAGATTCCATTCGAAAGCGTTTACATAAAAAATTGAAAAAATCTAAAATTTTGTGCCTTTTTTTACATTTGGCTACTCTGTGTTAAGAGTACCCAAAGGTACCTCTCTTAATTTGCCTGCAATATTGCTTATTATTTTCTTTGAATAATGTACAATAGCTGTAGGTATGCGCTTTTGCGCGGTTTGGCTTTGAATTTTTAAATTGTCGCATTTAAAATTATATTCCCATTTGAAATCAAGAATGTTCTGTTAAAAAGTCAGTCTAGAAGTATGCTTTTTTTCTAAACTTCGGAAAAATACGCATGGACTCTGAGATAAACTATTTTCATACTAAGCCAATTTAAATGTGTTAAAATGTGTAGCATACTCTTAGAAGCACTAGAGGTAAATTGTAATGTCTTAAAAAAATTAGATTTTTATTTACAGTCAAGTTCAAAAACGGCTTGGATCAATATCTCATAAACCATTGGACATATCAAGATATATTAATTTTTTTTAGTTATCTGGTACTTATATATACTTCTATGCAGGAATTGGGTCAAATCCAATTACAAGTGTTTTTTCTATAATTAAAAAATAGAGGAAAGCTAACTTCGGCTCGACCGAAGTTTATATACCCTTGGAGCATGATATATTCCTGCCAGTATTTTATATGGCAGCTATACGATATATTCATCCAATTTAGATCAAACTCTCCAAAATTGTGTTGAGTCAGATAATACTCATAACTGGAACGTGCAAAGACGCTACCATTGAAAACAAAAAAATTTTTCTCACTAAAACTATTTTTTCGACCGATTATTCCTATGGCAGCTATATGATATAGTCATCCGATTTGGATCAGACTTGACAGAATTGTGTGTTAGGATATCATATTGATCAGTAACGAGTTTGGGAGCGATAGCATTGAAAACAAAAAAGTTTTTCATACTAAAACTTTTTTCAGACTTATCTTTTGTATGGCAGCTATACTATATAGTTGCCCGATTTGCATAAAACTTGCTGAAGTTATGTGAAAACATAAAGAACTCATAAATACGAGGGCTGGGAGCGATAGCATTGAAAACAAAAAAGTTTTTCTCACTAGAACTACTTTTTCAACCGATCGTTCCTATGGCAGCTATATGCTATAGTCGTCCGATCCGGCCGGTTCCGACAAATGTGCAGCGTATTTGTACCAAAAGACTTCGTGCAAAGTTTGGTTACGATAGCTTTAAAACTGACGGAGGAGATAGCATAGAAACAGACGGACGAACGGACGGACGGACGGACAGACGGACATGGCTATATCAACTCAGCTCGTCACGCTGATCAAGAATATATATACTTTATGTGGTCGGAGATGCTTCCTTCTGTGCGTTACAAACATCTGGACAATTTTAATATACCCTCTCCAAGGGTATAAAAACGAAAAAGTTGAAATATTTTTCGACTTTCATTTAGATTATCTATATCGTATAAATTTTTTTTGTTGCTTTAAAAATTATGTGCGTTAAGTTCAATCTTTTAAGATCATTTCGTCGAAAATTTCAGCTTCCTAGCTGGGCTGGTGTAAAAATGCCAGAGTTTTGGCCAAAAAATGAGAATCCTGGCCCACAGTGCGCCCGTTAAAGATATAAGTCTCAAATTTGAAACCCACATTTACTATCGAAATATGTATAATCTGTGAAATTTGCATAAAAATCTGATAATAAACAGCGGAGTTAATAAAAAACGTTGCATACTTTTCGGCCTTTCTGAAGGAACACAACTATTGTCGAGTTTATCTTAAGCCCTCGTTAGTTTTGAGTAAATTAAATTCGGGAGCATCATAAACGGATCAGACTTGGGCAGTTAATAATCAAAATTAATAATTTTAGTATTATTATTATATTTATTAATTTTAATATATTATTTTTTGTATAATTTTAAAATCGGTTTCTCTATCACTGTGAAATATCAAACAATATTTTTTTGAACAAACTTATTTATTGCCTTCACCCCCCACCCGCAAGTACACTCCGCTTATAGTCTACCACTGTCTGTGGCTCTCACTCCCCCCCACCCTGTAATTACCTTAAATGCTTATCAACAGGCAGTCGCTACCAGGTTTCAGACACTAGGTCTCGATATGTTTGCACATAACTTTAAAAGCAGGAACAGAACACACACAAGGAGACTAAGGCTAGGTGGTCATACAGCTTTTTTTCATTGGTACCTCTACCAAATCTTCAGTGACCTGAGCCTAATGTACTGGCCCCAACGACTCTTACTCCATGCCGGAGCTGCCATAATCGTTTGGGAATTCCTAAACGTGCTAGCTGCTGTACCTTGTGACTGTGTGGTGTTTCCAATCTTGGCTTTGCTAATGTTAGTGAGAGAGATTTCCTCCTCGCTTCTAACATACAGTAACTACACCTGCTCTTATGTGCGCCGGTTTTGCTTTTTGTCAAGTCGTTTAGGTAGTGGACCTATCAAATACGGAGCCCGAACTTGCCCACGTGAATGTTTGGCGTCGATTTTGGCGTCGACGACCCTTATGATTTTTCGGACTTGAGCATGTTCCTCGTAAGATTCTCGTAGCATTCGATGACCGTCAACTACATTTTCTTTTTCAAATGAAAGCAGTGTAAAGTAAATTTTCCTGGGTAAAAAGTGTTGTGTTGGCACAAAAGAGGACATAATCGAGGCCCACAAAAACTATGTTGTTTACACTTCATGAATCGGACACATAATGAAAAAGAAAGACTAATTCAAAAGTTTTTAAGTTTTAAGTTTTTTAAAAACTATTTTGTAAAGATATAGTTCGAACCTCGAAACAGATTTCTTTATTATTTTTATAAAAAATATGAAAAATACTAGATTTTCTAGTTTTGGGTTTTTATTAATTAAAAATTTCTACAATAATTGTCTGTAACCATTTTGAAGTGTCATTCCAGCCTAAAAACTATTTTTATACAATAAACATTTAGTTCGAAATATATTAGAACCTTCAAGATTTCAGTTTTTTAGTTATACTGGTGCAAAATGGGACAATCTGTCTCATTGCTGAATTCTCAATGTAATAAATAACAAGTGAGAAAGTCGGTCACGCCCGACTATAACATTCTCTGTACCCAGTGCAGCTGAATGCAGCGCTGCCGCTGTGCTCACCTCTAAGTTTTCCTATCTCGCTCTCTCTCTCTTTGATGAATGCAATGCGGGGGTTGGGAGGGGGGTCTTTACTCTTTTTCTCATAGCTTGAGAACCGCTCATCCGATCTTTATCATTCCGAATTTTCCGAATTAGAATTAAATTGCTAATGACTAACCTCTAACTCTTACCATCTGTGTTTGGTTCATACGGATCTATACTTATAAATCTGTAGGCCCGACTGACTGACAGACTGACATATTATCAACCCACAGCCAAAACTGCTTATCCTACAGATCTAAGATTTGGCATAGACCTTCGTTTAGTTATGCAGGCGCGCACTAAGAAAGAAAATTTGGAAAATTTCACCGCGAAATAGGTAAAAACGCAAAAGAAAAGTTTGTATGGGGCACATAACGGCTGTAGCGCTCAGAAAATGATGTGGACTAAGCTGTTTTGCTAAGAGCGCGAGAGAGAGTGAGCATGAGAGGGATCACACTCACACAAATTAGGTATGTGTGTATTACAAATATGCCATGGCTCTCTGAGACAGATGACAGCTGCTACATGTGTTAGAATGAGGGGGAGGGGGAAAGAGTGAGAGCGGTGGAAGATGGAAAGGAGGGTGGGGAAAGAGTGGTGAGCGGGTGAAGAGGGGGTGGGGAAAAAACGGGAAAGCCAATTTGAATTGAATTATAATTGAAGAGTGCTGATGCTGCTCTGAAATGCACATTCTTCATATAATATCGCTAGACCCGAAATTCACTATGTGGTCGTGCGGGAGAGGTATGTTTTCAGCATCCACTTGACTGGCAGGGACTAACATATAATTCCGGAATTTTCGAGCGCCTAGAAAATTTCGTTGGGTCCTTTAGGACGGGATGGACGGGAAACAACACAATTTCTTAAAATCTTGGACGCGGACAAAGTCGCGGCGGGTTCAGCTAGTAAAGCTCTTAAAAGAAAAGACAGTATCAAAATTGGACACGCAAATTCCGTTCTGGAGATTTTTCACTTAAAGATGAGCCACGTTCAGGTCGGCCAAATGAAGTTGATGATGACCAAATCAAAGCATTAATCGAATTGGATCGTCATGTAACTGAGCGTGAGATAGGAGAGAAGTTAAATATACCAAAATCAACCGTTCATTATCACATACAAAGTCTTGGACTGGTGAAAAAGCTTGATATTTGGGTACCACATGAATTGAAAGAAATTCATTTAACAAACCGAATCAACGTTTGTGATATGCATCTTAAACGCAATGAATTCGATCCATTTTTAAAGCGAATCATAACTGGAGATGAAAAACTGGATTGTTTACAATAACGTTAATCGAAAACGATCATGGTCCAAGCATGGTGAACCAGCTCAAACCACTTCAAAGGCTGATATCCACCAAAAGAAGGTTATGCTGTCTGTTTGGTGGGATTGGAAGGGTGTGGTATATTTTGAGCTGCTTCCAAGGAACCAAACGATTAATTCGGATGTTTACTGTCAACAACTGGACAAATTGAATGCAGCCATCAACGAGAAACGGCCAGAATTGATCAATCGTAAAGGTGTCATTTTCCATCATGACAACGCCAGACCACACACATCTTTGATGACCCGGCAAAAACTGGGACAGCTTGGCTGGGAAGTTTTGATGCATCCACCATATAGCCCTGACCTTGCACCATCAGACTACCATTTATTTCGATCTTTGCAGAACTCCTTAAATGGTAAAACTTTCGGCAATGATGAGGCTATAAAATCGCACTTGGTTCAGTTTTTTGCAGATAAAGGCCAGAAGTTCTATGAGCGTGGAATACAAAATTTGCCGGGAAGATGGCAAAAGGTTATCGAACAAAATGGAAATTATATATTTGATTAAAGTTCATTCTAAGTTTGATTAAAAATGCATTTACTTTCTTTTGAAAAATCCGCAATTACTTTTTGGGCAACCCAATAAATTTGATTGCTGCGAGAAAAAATAATCAATGACATTTTCAACAAGTTTATGTGGAAGTAGAATCAATTTGTTTTAATTCTTTATTACAACAAAAATTTTATTTCTGTGAGTTAATTGCGTAGTTGTATAGTAATAGAAAACTTTCCTTTCCATTCCTTAGAACAGGAAAGCAACTTTTGACTTGCTTCTATAATCCATTCGGAAAATATTTTTAGATTTTTTAACTTCCTCCCTTGCTCAAGGCTTTTTTTTTTTTTGGTCTCCCTGTAGCAAATATTTTGCATACTCTTGATCAAAAGGGTTATTCCAACTTTGCTTAGAAAATTGTCTGTACAATTTCAGGCATTCCCTTCTGTTGCATAGACGGACAACAAAAGCAATGCATCATACACATGCATGTTTATGGGAAGCAGTTGCCGGCAACGTCGTTGTCGTCGTCCTCATCTTCGTCATTTTTTGTTGCTGTTTGCCAGTGTTGAATAATGTTCGCGTTCTGCATAATTTATTTCCTATTAAGTTATAAAAACACAATTTTATGCGAGGGTTGCTTAACAAAATAATCGTTAACTTGTGGCATTTTGAATAGTTGTGTTGCCCTGGGCTATTGTTTTGATTAAACTGAGAAAATGTGGCAAAAGTGAAAAGAGCATTGTTGCAGTTATAGAAAGAAATATGGAGGGTACAATTTACTCTGGTTCTGTTAAATTTATCAATTATTTAGCATTCAAGCGATCAGATAAAATTCAGGCGGGCTTTGTTCTAGATTTATTTAATAAGTTCAACGCACAAACTAGCACAAAACGATCCACCTTTATTTCTTCTTAATACGATAAATCTTTTGAGCATGTGTTTTCCCTATTTAAATTGTGTACTAATCTTAAACTAGTTCATTTTACCAACTAATTCCGCATACTTACTTTCATCACTGTGATCGTTGGTGAACAACGTCATCGCAAACCCAACGCTTCGAAATGCAATTACCATCACCGCAAGTGAAGGATTCTTTGGGACAC